>VMDO01012467.1:0-26429 GCA_007922755.1 Pedetes capensis | reverse complement strand
CAGCACTGCAAAAATGGATGAAGGATGTGGCAATCCACTCCGAAGCAATCCTGAAAAATAATCAGCCATTGAAAACTCTATGAATAGCAGAGAAGCACTGACATAGTGCCAGGCATGGCACAGAGTCAAGAAGTGCTTCATTCTGTTGTACACAGAGTTATTATGAGTCAGACCCAACTCGACAACACCTAATAACAATACTTCTAATTATTAAATCACTTAAAATTCAAAATATTTATTTTGCATGTTAAGTGCATAGAACAGCCTGTTTTGCAAAGCTCAGTTTCAATTTTTCAATTTAGTTAATTCATTTGCTTTCCAGCCCTGGGGGCTTAGTGTGGCAAATGAGAGGAGAATGGATATGTGAGATAAGGATAAGGAAGTGAAAGTAGATAAAATTCATGTCTCATGCTCCAGAAAGGCTAAGTTCCATCATCCATAGTAGTTTTTCTAGTATTGAATCAAGTAGAACTCTTGATTGCAAGCAACAGAAACTGAATTTGACTGATTCAAGGAAAAAAAGTGTTTAAAATATGTACAATTTAAAATATTTTGCCAGGCATGGTGGCACACCAGATCCCAGTGACTCAGGAGGCAGAGGCGGAGAATTGCAAGTTTGAGACCAGAAGCAGTCAGTGTAATTTAGCAAAACCCTGTCTCAAAAAAATTTTTAAAAAATGGGCTGAGGGTGCAACTCAGTGGTATAGTACTTGCAAAAGCAAGCAAGCTCAAGGCCCTGGGTTCAACCCCCAGTACCGCAATATATATATATAGTGCGTGCATATATATATATATATATATATATATATATATATATGTGTGTGTGTGTGTATATATATGTATATATATATTATATATATGTATATATATATTATATATGTATATATGTATATATATGTATATACACATATATGTATATATATATTCATACTTAAAATATAAACATATTCTGACTCACAAAATGGCTGAGGACACCATTGCTGTCTCTGAACACAGGACATCTGGACACAGGCCTGCACCATCACTGTCCCTCCCACAGGAAGCTCCTACTACCTCATACTACTGCCTTCAGAAACTGGCATTTTCCACTTCCACAGCAACAAAACAAATTTTCTCTTGTCTCTGTCTTTTTATATATAAACTCCAGATTCAACTTCTAGTTGTTGGAACCTATCTACTCTGCCTAAAACAATGAGGATCTGTGGTTTTCAGCTTCTACAGCAAGAAGTTGGGTTTGCTTCTCAACACAACTTAAATATTAGGGAGATGGTCAAATGAAGGATGTGATTTGGAGGCTGGAAAACTAAAGAAAAATGACAGATTTCCACCCTAGGGCCCAAGAAAAAGTATAACTTCCCCAAGGTACTCCACTTGCAATATATACTCTCACAACTTCAAAGTTAATTTCTTGTATTTCCTCAGCTTTTATACTCCCAAGTCTCGATCACATCATTTTGGTAATTAGTATGCTTATGAAATTATCTAAAATATACAGATAATTTTGGTTTTATTTAATTTAATATGGCTTACTAGGGATCACAAACCAAAATACAAAGATAATCCAGATTTAAGCTACAGATATCAGGTTCCCTGAAATTTATCCTAAAAACATTGCATCCCTCTTGGATTTTTCAAGGATAACTATTCGTTGTTCATTCAAATTGAGTTGTCCTAGTGAACAATATGAAAATTATCTTACTTTAGTTACACAGAACAAATTAAAAGCCAAATGGGATTCCTATTGAATATTATAAGGGAATACTTTCCAATAAAACTCTTATCACATGAAGATCATAATCTTCATTGGTAACTCAGTTCAAAAATTACCTTAAAAAGTTCTGCTGTGAGGCAATGAATTAAAATGAATTACTTGAGCATGACCAAAAGGACTTGTGCCAAAAACTGCTTCATGAATTTTCAGTGCCTCTCTAAGTAATTGTCTTTGCCTGTCACTATCATCACTGTATGTCTATTATCTGATATGAAAGTCCCAAGAAGCAGATGAGGTAACATCTGGGAGACTTTATAGAATCATAACCACAAGATGCAATGGGGTCAAATGCTATAGCTAGAGAAATGGCCTTTCACTTTCTTGGCCATGACCTGTTTTGAAATTTTCTCACGGTTCTCTGCCTTTGTCTCAGAAGATGCTTTACTGTGAAACTGAGTATCATCTAACTATGGTGAGTAGATTAATTCATAAGATTTAGAAAAAAATTCTTTTTTCCAAATTTCCAAGAATACCTTTTATTTCTTCTTCATAAGGATATATGTATGTATGGACTGCAGTGAAAGGCCAACTGCCTTCCATAGGCGAAAGTCCTTCAAGGAGTTCCACTAGCTGATGAGGGAATGGTGTTGGAGTTAAAGTCAAAAGACTCCTAAGACTAATGGGTGCAATTTTGTGTATATGTGTGTGTGCATGTTTACATACATGCATGTATACACATTTTCCTCATGAACTTAAGGCATGTATTGAAGAGGAGGAAGTTGTCACAAGACAGATGTAATTAAAGGGATCCAGATTCTGAATCCAGCACGTGAACAAAACCAGATTCTGAATCCAGCACGTGAACACACCATATGAACTATGACAATGCTATAGAAGACAGGAAGGGCACACTGCTCCATGTAACATTATTCCATGTAGCATTACTTCATGCAAAATTTAACAAGCAACTAGATAATCGGTGTTACCCAGCCACCCTTTAAGTACTCAGAGCTAGCCCTTAGAAGACTGGTTTCAGTTCTACAAAAGGACTTCCAAATAACTAACCCCCTTCCTTGACAAGGGAGGTGGGACTTCCTGACTCTAGAGGCATTCTAGCAGCCCCTATGGTAGTGAGTCCCACAGCCTACATAATAGGCTCAATTAATGAATTAAGGAAGGATTGTAGCCAGTGATTTGGAAAATACCTTCTAACTAAGGGTATATAATGCTAAAATCCAGCTGTTTGAAAAAGAGGAGCAGTCATGCCAAATAGTTGCAAGATGAAATAGACAATGAAGACATACATATGTGACAGGGAAGATCCTGGAGAACCCACTCTCAGACTTAATACTTCAGTTCCTGAGTGACAGGTGGCAAAGATACTTGCTTCCTGTTGCTAACCTTTCTCAAGCAGGTCAGCCTCTCTGACTTTAATGCATGTCTATTTGGCAACCATCCTAATATACATCCTTTATAACTCTTCTATTTAACTTGAACAAAAATAAAAACCAAAAATGGATTATATCAGTATAAATTTAACTCTCTTGCTAAAGCCATGTTTCTAAGTAACACTATATTCTATATTATCCTTATGACCACTGGCAGTATTTAATGAGCCCGATGCAACATTGCAAGTTTTATAGGATGGCTTGAGAGTGGAAAGTTATAAAATAGGATCAATTTTAACATCTAACTCCTCAGAATCAGTGTATTAAATTATTTGAAGATTATCATTTTAAATAAAATTATAAAACTTCTGCTAATTCACTTCTTTCTTGGCTCCACTGGGTACATTTATTTGTGTGTGTGTGTGTGTGTGTGTGTGTGTGTGTGTGTGAGTCATTTATCATCTTTTCTTTTTCTCATTATTACTTTTTTTCTGTTGGATTTAGGAGCAAAGAAAAACTAAAGAGGATTCTGGGTAGTATAAATATTATCATACAAGGGAGATGGTATTAAAGTCCTCTCTCCTCTCCAATACATCATTACTCTCTCAACTAGTAGCAAGAAACAAGAAATCAACAAAGGAAGACCCTCCATTCTGCCCTCAGATGGATCTAAAACAGCTTTGATTGCTCTTCCAAAACCATGGACTTCCTGGGAGTAGGAGTTGCAAAATACTTGTTTTGATTCAACACTCAAAATCTTTCCAGATTTCAACTTTAAATCTTAATTTTTAATCTCTTGCTAGTGCTTCAAACATTTTTTTTTAATTTACTGAGCAACATTTTCAAACTTCATTACCCTGTAATCGGTACCTCATTTAACATTATCATCACTTGAAATTACTCTAGGATGTGGTTAGTTCCAAATATTTCCCACAAAGTAATGTTGAATTATTCTGCTCAATTAAAGACACAAGTAATCTTTAAAAGGATAGGAATTATAAACAATATGTAGTATGGAATCATACATACATTAAAATAAACATATCTGTGATATGTCAGAATTATTTTACATATCAGGCTGTCTATATTGTTGAGAGAAGTAGAATTTGTGAATATATTTTTCTCACAAGCAGGTTGCAGAAAACAAATAGTCTCCCTTCGCAGCTTCTTCTCAGAGACTACTACATGGTCCCCCTATCTAGTCTTCTCTGATAGTTACAAATGTGTTTAGTTATTATACATTTCATAAACTTCTTTCACATCATTCATAGAAACTACCTACAATTGCCTAATTCTTTGCCATGTATATCTATTTTAATTTTATGTTTGAACTTGAAATTACCAAGTGGGGACTAAGGCAGAAATCTAGGAGAGTTAAAATACCCTAAATTATGTCAACTTAATACAATGGAAGGTTAAATATTAGCCCTAAAGAAAAAAAAAACCTTTAAATTGGAATAATGAGAAATTTGGTATGTATGTATGCAAGGGAAGAATTTAGACATAGTGTCACTGAATCTTTTTAGGTGGAGATATCGATATTTATGAAATTGCCAGAGAAAAACATAGGCCGGGGTGGAATGGAGAAGATACATTTTATCATCATTAAAATGGTGGATTAGAAAGCAGCGTTTAAGGCTTTCTTGAGAATAAGCCCTAGTTAATGAAGGCATCACTTTGCACCTTCCTTGGGAGCTCCACAAAGAAGCTTCTGCAGAATTGTACACCTATTCTCTGCCCTTTCCTTCTGTACATGCTCCTCTTTCTATCATATCTGAGGCTTCTCATTGATTGCCATATCAGTATAGAAGCAGAGTCAACCTTTTTTATGCCAACCACAATTCATTGCCTAGTTATTACTTCTTAATCCAATTTTATCTCAGTTCCACATACATTTATCATAAATATTAAATTAAAAAGCTAATGCAAACTACTGATCCTAGTGCCAGAGCTGAAGAAATATCAACATTCATCATACTCTTCACCAGCATCACCAGCAAGAGCAGCTCCCACCTTTTTATTCCTTCTCCTTCTAGAATATTCTTTATACTCTATTACTGAAAATGTTTGTGTCAGTTCCATTGAATTAGAATCACAAATACTGATGTCCAGTTAGGTTTATGTACCACTTAATAATTTGGGATCACTGGGCTCTTGGGAGAGTAAAAAAAGGAAACAATATGCCTTGAAGAAAACAAATGGAAATATTTTCCACAAAATTAACTGGAAGAAAAATTGAGATATATATTACAAAAGTAGTGACATATGATGATAGTCAAGAAATCCTTTTCAGAAATAGGCTTACTTTCACTGTTTCCTTTCCTTTTTGATTTATCTCTCATGTTCTTTTAATAGTCTTAATGAATTATTGTTTTCACACCCTTCAGTTGGAGCTCACAGGATAATATTTGAGAAAACAAGAAATGAAAAAAGAGTGGGATCCCAGACAAATGAATACAGGAATTAAAGGTAAAATATCAGTGGGTGTCAAAAAGTAGACATCAGACTTGAGAGTTCACCTGTGGTCCTTTGTAGTTATGATCCTTCAAATTTGTTTCTGTGAGGCTCTTCTCACCATAGTCTTACTGTTGGCAACTCCAGTAAATCTCCTGAAGCTTACCATCAGCACAAATGTCTTCCAGTTTCATTACCTCTACTTTTCTGTGGTTCCTTCTTCCTTCTGAGTCTAGTAGCCTAAATAATCATCCTTGGCAGCATATATTCATTTCTCTTTATTGTAGAACTTTAAATTAAAACATTGTTTTCCTACATACTTGAAATATAAGCTCCCAAAAAGAGAAGTTTTTATTGGTATTAATATCTATCATAGGCTGTGGATAATGTGTAGTCCTATAACATCAAGCCTCTGTAAGAGCCCCTGGGCGATTCAGTAGACAATGCAATTGAAAGTCACTTTGGCCACATGTGTCTTTGGCAACAATCACTGTAGCACAGTAGCATACATATTAGTGACCATGGGGGTAAGGAACCACTCTGAATAAAGTATGAATTTTTATGTCACTGATGAAGAAGAAGAAAAGGATCTCTGTAGTAGCTTCATTCATAATAGCTAAAACTAGGAAGCCTGCAGCCATACCATACTGGCATCCAACCTCATGAGATCATAGCAGCTAAGCAATGTTGGGGCTGGGATTTAGCTCAGTTGGTAGAGCGCTGCACTGCAGTCTCTGAGGTCCCGAGTTCAGTTCCCAGCACCCCAAAAATGGGAGAAGGGCCTAGCAATCCACTCCCAAGGCAATCCCGAAACAGTCAGCCATTGAAAACCCTTTGAGGGTCGCTATGAGTCGGATACCAACTCGATGGCACCTAACAACAACAACAACAAGCAAGGTTGGGCCTGGTTAGTAGTTGGATGGGAGACCACCTGGGAAAACCAGGTGCTATAGGCTTGGGAGAAGAACCTGGCAGCCCACTACCCAAAAGCAATCTGCCATTGAAAACCCTATGAATAGCAGAGAATCACTGACGTAGTGCTTGGCATGGCACAGTTTCAGGAAGTGTTTTGTTCTGTTGTACATAGGGTCACTATGAGTTGGACCTGACTTGACGTCACATAAGTCACATAACAGCAACAAGACCAGAAAGCAACAAAGACATCCTTTAATTGATGAATGGATAAAAATCTATACTATATCCACCCAATGTAATAATATCCAGTGAAAAAAAGAAGTGAACTATGAAGCTATAAAAACTCAAGATTCTAATATGATTCTAATACTATAGCACTGTGGAAAAGGAAAAACTATGGCAATAATAAAACAAGAAGTTCAGTGATGGATAAAGTTTCAGTGGATGAGTGGAGAGGGTTTTTACGGAAGTGAAATCATTACTTTATATGATACTATAGTCGTTGTTGTCAGGTGCCATTGAGCTGGGTCCAACTCCTAGCAATGGTTTTCAATGGCTGATTGTTTAGGGATTGCCTCAGGAGTGAATTGCTACATCTTTCTCCTATTTTTTTGGTGCTGGGCTTCAAACCAAAAAGCAGTATTCTACCAACTGAGTTAAATGCCAGCCCCTATTATATTGGTTGTTTGTTTTAGGTGCCATCAAGTCCTGTCCAATTCTCATGGACCCTTATAGGGTTTTCACAGCTGATTGTTTTCAGGATTGTTTCAGGAGTAGACTGCCACATCCTTCACCCATTTTTGCAGTGCTGGGGATAGAACCCAGGTCCTCACGAACTACAGAGAAGCAGTCTACCAACTGAGCTAAACCCCAGCCCACTATAATGGTAGACACATGTAATTAGACATTTGTCAAAACTCATAAAATGTTCAACACCAAGAAGCAACCAGTATAAACTACAGACTTATGTTAATAATAACATGTCAATGTTGGTTCATCAATTGTAATAGAGATACTACCTTAAAGCAACATAAAGGGGAAGTGAGGGATGGAATAAAGGGGCAAATGGGAAAGGTCTGTAATTTCTGACAAATTTTTTATAAATCTAAACTTCTTTAAAAAATAAATTATAATATGAAGTTTTTAAAGGTAAAAGTAGACAAAAACATATATGCTGAGTAGGAGGGAAATGCAAACAATAAAGTCTATGAAAAATGTCTCTACAATACTTCCTTTTTAGAGTCTAAGATTCTTAATGAAAACTCCTGTAATATGTAATTAATGTGAGTATTTTTAAACAATTCTGGTAAAACCAAATAAATTTCACCATTCTTCAAAGGGAGATAAAAATCTGAAATAATATTTTAAGCATACTTCCAACTTTGTAATGAAAAACCCAGCAATAGCCAGAATGGTTGAAACATTAACACATGTTTGCTTATTTGTGTTCAGATAAAAGTAGTGATTTTTTCTCTTCTTTAAAAATATAGTGAAATCAGTAATCAAGGATAATTTCATAAGAGGAAAATATTCAAATAGAATATAATAATCAAATCAGAGGAAAATAAAAATGTATTTTTATGTTGGAATAAGTCACTGCTTCATATGGAAAGACTAATATATGTAAATCTTTAATTTTAAAAAATGCCTGCTACATTCAGACTAGAGCTAGTCTCCAGCTTCATAGATCAGAGTAGTTTCAACCACACCATAAGTTCAAAATAAGATTGAAAAGGTAGGACACACTTGCAGAAGCAAAAAGGATTAGTAAAGTCCTAATATATAGAAAATAATATTTTCAACAAAATTTTTATAAAGCTAGAGAGCTCAGGATAAGCTGAACTGGAGACTGAATGTCACTTTTGGTAGGCACCTGCTTGATACTACCATTAAAAACTTAGAATTTAAAATGAGAGGGAGGATACAGGAAAAAAAGGATAATCAGGTCTTTCACCCAGAAAGAGATATGGGAGCTCATGGTAGACTGATAATTTCTCTGAATTTTGAAAAAAGTAGAGTTTATGCACAGAATACCTTTCAAAATGAAGTTGAGTCAAGAAAAGCAATAACTTACAGAAAATAAGACATACTCAAAGACAAAGAAAAATCTTTATGAGAGAATATAAAACAGGATTTCTTAAGCAACAGATAAGTAATATTTAGAAAAAGACAAAAGAAAAAAATCTTGTCCCACCTTTTTATTATATAAAGTATATAATAAATATACCTACAGCTCTCTCACCCCATCAGATCTCAGAAGCTAAGCAGGGTCAGACGTGATTAGTCCTTGGACAGGAGACTTCCTTGTAATAGTGATGCTAACAGCTTGGGAGAAAGACTCCATAGTCCACTCCAGAAACCTTCAGCCATTGAAAACCCTATTAATAGCAGAGAAGAGCTGACAATAGTTATGTGCATGGCACAGCATTGGGTAGTGTTTTGTCTGTTGTACATAGGGTCACTATGACCCTATGAGTCAGATTTGACTCAATGGTACTTAACAAATCATATGTGTGTGTGTGTGTATGTGTGTGTGTATTATATATGTATTTGTGTATATACATATACATATATACAAGCTAACAGACACATGGAGGATATATATGGGTATGTATGTGTGTATGTATGTATATATACACACACTTGTATATGTGTATATATATACAAAACAATTGTTGTTGTTAGGTGCCATTGAGTATGTCCAACTCATAGCAACCTTCCTACAGTTTTCAATGGCTGATTTTTTCAGAATTACTTTGGGAGTGGATTGCCACATCCCCCTCCCGTTTTTGTGGTGCTGTGGTTCAAATTTGAGTCCTCAGAGAGCACAGAGCAACACTCTTATCAACTGAGCTTAATCCCAGGTCCCCAAACAATTAGCCATTGAAAATCCTATGAATAGCAGAGAAGCACTGTCAAATATGGTGAGAGAAAATGAGCCCTTCAGGTTGGAAAGCATTCAAGAAACAATTGGGGAAGAGTTGCCTACTCAAAGTAGGCATGTCCTTAATGACGAGAATGAAATAAATCCCTTGAGACTTCATTTTGCTAGTGTGGCACAACTCAAAATTAGAGGAAACATTGTGGCTGCTACAATGGACTCAAACAAAAAAGGATGGTGGACATGACACAGTTCTGGGTAGTGCTTCATTCTATACTTAGGGTTGCTATGAGTCAGATCCGAATTGAGGACATGTACTAAAAACAAACATATATATATTCATATATATATATATATTCATATATATATATATTTCTTATGATCCAAAATGTGAATATATTGAAAACTAAATTTTTAAAAATTGTTTTAGTAAAAGATAAAAGATACACTGCCATTAATCTTCCTCAAAATACCCCCCGTCTTCACAAACACATTCAACCCATCATTCTCACCACTTTCTGAAGCAGTTCTGGAACTCATCTTTCATGAGTATCTTTAGTTGCTCTGTCTTGGCTGCCTTGATGTCCTGAATCAATTCAAAACATGGTCATTTTGAGTTTGCGGGAAAGGCAGAAGTTTCATGTTTCAGATCCATTTTTAAGGTAGATGAGAACACATGGCAATGTTTTTACTTAACAGAAATTGCTGTACCAGAAGCAACATGACACTGGGCACTGTTGTGATGGAAGATGAAACTACAGACACTCACAAAAGAGGACTTCCAGAACTGCTTCAGAAAGTGGCAAGAATGATAGGATAAGTATTTTAGAAGCCAGAGACAGTATTTTGAGGGAGATAATGCCACTATGTCTTTTAGTGCAATAAATTTTTAAATTTAAACATTCAGTATATTATTTGATTACACAGTGTGTGTGTGTGTTTGTGTGCATGTGTGTATGTATTCCATAATAACTAATGGTGTCTTCTTTATTTTGTACCAGTCACTAAAAGTTGAAAATCAATTTAAGATTATAACAGACAGACAAAAATTTATGAATAAGCTAAAATAGAGTTTCAACTTTCAGTTGTTGTTGTTAGGTGCTAGAGAGTTATGTCTGACTCATAGTGACTCTTTGTACAAAAGAACAAAACACTACTTGAGACTGCCATGCCCAATACTATTGTCAGTGCTTCTCTAATATTCATAGGGTTTTTGATAGCTGATTGTTTTGGGAGTGGGCTCCTGGGTCCTTCTCCCAAGCCTACAGCACCCAGTATTCCCAGGCAGTCTTCTATTAAAAGATTAACCAGGCCTGACTCTACTTAGCTTCTGAGATCTGATGAGGTCAGATGCCAGGGTGGTATGGCTGCAGAGTAACTTTCAGTTGTTGTTGTTGTTGTTAGGTGTTGTGAGTCGGCATCTGACTCAGCGACCCCACATGCAACAGGGGAACCCTATTATTAGTGCTTCTCTGCTGTTTATAGGGTTTTCAATGGGGAACTTTCAGTTAGGATGTGGAAAAGTAGATAAGGACCACTTCCATCCTACCAAAAAGAAAAAAAAAGAGACAGAAAATCTACAAAGCAAGGTTTCTTGAACCCATTGAGACCTAAGGTCAAAAAGAAACTAAGTAGCCTGAAATATAAGGAAACATAGGCACATTCAAGGGTGAAGGACTCAGTATGGCTTCCCAGAATAGAGTCTAGCAGGAAGTTAGGTTTGCCATGCAAGAAGGCAAGAAGTTTTCAGTTAAAATTTATAGTGATGTGGAGATAGCATAGAACCTTAGCCCCATAGACTAAGAGACTTCAGAGCTACTTGCAAGCTTTTCTCTCCAAACCTCAAAGGTTGCTCACAGAAAGACTGCACAGAGTAGAAGGCGTCCTGTGGTATTGTCTCACACAGAGGGGCAAATTGCTGAGAAAAAGTATGAGGACTGGCCTGGAACTTTCTTCCCTTAGGAACAAATGTGTTAAGCAACTGGAGGAGGGCAGCAAAAACTCTTCTATAGGACACATGTGAAGACACACTGTGGTTGGAGAAAAGAAATAGAGAAAAATTTCTTCTGTCCCCAAGGAGGATAGAGGAAATTGTCCTAAACACATATGTTCTGGAGAGGCAAAATCATTGAGAAAGTTCCATTCCTAGGGGACACAAAGCCTGCCTGAGACTGAGGATGAAGCAGTACAACTGAAAACAGCATACCACCCCCTGCAAAACAGGCTAAAAAGCATGTAGCAGCAAGGATCAGTAGTCTACCACTTAGTAAGAAGCAAAAGTGTTGAGAAACTCTTTCTGAAGTATAGATCCACAGGAAAAATCAAAGTTAACAGGGTCCACTTGGTAAACACAGCAACAACAAAATCCAAAAGGAGTTAATAAATGAGTTAAGGGAGGTCACAAGAAACACATTTAATGTACACAAAAATCACTTTTATTCTCGTGTATTTTCAGTGAATAATTATAAATTGAAATTTTTAAAAAAGTATGGGTTTTAATAACACCAAAGACTTTAAGCATAAATCAAAATATGTTCAAGAGCTGTATGCTATAAAACACTAATGAAGAAAGCAAAAAAGATTTGAATAAATGGAGAACTATGTTGTATTCATGGTTTGAAAGACTCAATATTCAGATATCAATTCTCTCTAAATTTATCCATAGATTCAAAGGAAAACCAATCAAAATCCAAGTTTTTTTTTTCTGTAAAACGAACATCACTATATAATGATCAAAAGATAAAATCACCAGGCACTTATAGTGGTTGTATATCTACATGTACCTAATGGTAAGCCCTCATTTTATAAACCAAATACTATTAGACCTAAAAGGAAAGAAAGGTTTTCAATACAATAATAGTGGGAAATTTCAGTACCCTACTCTCATCAGTAGTTAGATCACTCAGACAAAAAATCTACCAAGAAACATCAGAGTTAAACTATACTATAGAGCAAATGGACTTAACAGACATTTATAGAACATTCCAGTCAACAGTTGAAAAATACACATTATTTTTATCAGCAAGTGGTACTTTTTCTAAAATAGACCATTAGGCTAGTGAACAAGTCTTAACAAATTTTAAAAAATTGAAATCATATCTTGTATCTTTTCTGATCACAATGGAATAAAAGTAGAAGTCAATAGCAATGACCAATTTTAGAAATTATACAAATCACAGACAATGAGAAACACCCTTGAAAGAACAGTGAGTTATTGATGAACTCAGAAAGGAACTTAAAATTTTTTCTTGTAATAACTGAAAATGGAAACACAATATACCAAAACCTTTGGGACAAAGTAAAAGGAAAGCAAGAACAAACCAACTTCAAAATTAATCATGTAGCATATAAAAGAATAATACAATGGATTAATGAAATATAAGATTAGTTCTTTGAAAAAATAAAATTGAAAAAAACTTTAGACTAACAAGGAAGAAAAGAGAAGACTTAAAATAAAATTAGAATTAAAAAAGACATACAACTAATAACACTGAAAGACAAATGAACATAAAAACTTATTTTAAAATATTATATGCTAACAAATTGGAAAACCTAGAAGAAATGTAAAAACTTCTGGACACATATAACCTACCAAAATTGAGCAAGGACAATGCAAAAAACCTAAATAGATGAATAACAAGTAACATGATTGGATCACTAATAAAAAGTCCACTTAAAAGTAAAGCCTGGATCCAAATGTATCCAGTGTTGAATTTTACCAAATTCTAAGGAACAAAGATCAATGTTTCTGAAACTATACATTAAATTGAAAGACAGAACATTTCCAAATGGATTCTGTGAAGAGAACATTACCCTGTTCTAAAACCTGATAAAGACATAACCAAAAAGGAAAACTATAAGACCACTATCCCTAAGAGCCTCTAAAATTCTCACAAAATACTAGCAAACCAAATTTAATAGCACATCAAAAAGATCATACACCATGGTCAAGTTGGTTTCACTCAAAATGGATCAGAACTTTAATGTAAATCCTGAAACTTTGAAGCTACAAGAAGAAAACAGAGGACACACTTCAACATATAGCCATAAGCAATGAACATCTGAATAGGACTCCCACTGAATAGGAAATAAGGGAAAGAATTGACAAATGAGATTGCATAAAATTAAAGCTTCTGCAGAGCAAAAGAAACAACAGAATGAAGATACAAGGCTCCAGAACAAGAGAAAATCCATTCTAGTTCTTCATCCAACAAAGGATTGGAACAGATGATTTTGGAAGGGTTTCCTCCCTTTCCACTTTATGGAATACTTTGAGAAGCATTGAAGTTTATGCTTTAAATTTGATAAAAGTCAATATTGAATCCATTTGGACAAGAATATATAAAGATATCAAAAATTAAATCCCAAACACCAAATAATCCAAACAATAAATGGGCAAATGAACTGAAGAGACATTTTTTGAAATGAAGAAGTACAAATGGCCAATAAATAACTGAAAAGATGTTGAATATCTCTAGCCATCAGGTACATGCAAATCGAAACTGCATTTAGATTCCATCTCACTTGAATCACAATGGTCCATCATCAAGAAAATAAACAATCAATAAATGTGTGGATAAAGAAAACATGGTATGTATATGCAATGGAGTTTTAGTAAGCCGTGAAGAATAACAAAATTATGTCCTTTTGGAGAAAAATGGATGGGACTGGAGATCATCATGTTAAGTAAAATAAGCCAAAATCAGAGAGGTAAGTATTACATGCTTACTCTCATGTGTGGAATTTAGAGAGAAAATGAAGTACATGAAAGTAAAAGGGGAATTTTCAGGGATACAGTAGGGAATAATGGGGAATGAGGGTAATATGATGGGATAATAAAGGATGTGAATTTTATGAAAGTATGTTATATGTATGTATAAAAATATCACAATGAAATCTACAACTTTTTGTTAGTAATTTTTTTAGTGTACAACTCCATGCATTTCATTATGACATTTCCATACATACATATCATTGGGCATTTCTCATGTTCACCTCCCCATTGCTCTCTCACGATATCCCTCCCCCACTGCTGAATACACTATATATATATATATATATATATATATATATATATATATATATTCTTTCAGATTTTCTCTATGCAGAAAATCTTTTTCCACAGACAAAATCTGTATCAGAAACACAGAGAAAAGTTATCTAACAAGAGAATGATCTGCAAAAATATGACCAATATTGAGCAATACAAATTAGCATATTTTATAGATATTACATTAGGATTATATAGAAGAATATAGAGCAACATAATATTGGAATGGAACTACGATAGAGATATTTTTAGCTTTATATTTTGTTGCAGTTGGCTAGTATATCTAAGATAAGGTCTAGTTTTAAGATGTCTAATCTAAACCCTGATATTTTCACAAAAATTTGAGAGTAGGTACATATAGTTCTTTATTGATAAAATAAATTTATCTTGAAAAAATATCTTCAGTTGTCAAGAGATAATCTGTTAATCAAGATGGATTTATCAGTCCTCCTTGGAATTTTCTTCTGACACTGCAACACATTCTTTTAACTATCCTTAGTATTGATTCGTCATCATATTGAAAAGAAATTTAATTTTAAAACAACTCAGACATTTGAAGTTGAGTATGGCAAATAATATGTATGTTATCTTTTCTATTTCTTAGTAAAACAAAACAATTGTAAAGTAAGATAAATTTTTATAGGTCTGCTTACTTGTTAATAATTGAAGTCTACACTAAAAGAGCCTGCAGCCGTAGCCCTGTGGTATCCAATCCCATCAGATCTTGGAAGCTGAGCAGGGTCTGGCCTGGCTAGAACTTGGATGGGAGACCGCCTGGGAACACCAAGTGCTGTAGGTATGGGAGACGGACCTGGCAACCCACTCCCCAAAAAATCAATCTGTTATTGAAAACCCTATGAACAGCAGAGAGGCACTGACAATAGTGTTTCTCCTGTTGTACCCAGGGTCTCTATGAGTTGGATACCGACTCGACAGCACCTAACAACAATAACAACACTAAAAGAAATGTTCCTCAAATATGAGCAGGGCAATCTTTGTTGAGTAAGTTTATCATGTGCCAAGATGAGTACACTGAAAGTCAGATTTTATTGGATATACGTTACATGTACTGCCAGTGTTAGTCTATTTTATGTTTAAACCTCATCCATTAAAATTACTGGTAAAGAATTTGGAGGATGATTTTGTTAGTTTTATTTTTAACAAGAGACCAACCCTCATTAATTCACCTAGTGATCACCATAACTCCTAGGTCTCATATATTGCATTTTCTCACAATTAGTGATTTCCTAATTTGCTTAATGTACAGTCTATGTCAAATTACCCACAGTAATGGAGGAAAGTGATGGTTTAGATCATCTCAAACAGAATTTTGTTCAAACAGCATTTCATGTTTTGGTTTTGAATTACAGTGCATTTTGTGGAAGATATACCCGCATATTTATAGCTGGCTTATTGTTGTTGTTAGGTGCTGTGGAGTCCGGTCTAACTATTAGTGACCCTATGTAGAACACAACAAAACACTCCCTGACACTGTGGCATCCCTGGCACTATATCAGTGCTTCTCTGGTATTAATAGGGTTTTCGATGGCTGATTTTTTCAGGAATGGGCTAGCAGGTACTTCTCCCATTTTTGCAGTGCTGGACATGAACCTATGGCTTCAGAGAGTGCAGAGCAGCACTCCACCAACTGAGCTAAACTCTACCCACAGGTGGCTTAGGCTCCAGTTAAAATCAATGTGCAATTCTTATACTTGCTGACAGACCAGTAGGAAAACCCATCTATGAGCAAGCAAAGCAGTATGGACTAGCTGGCACAGTAAGTAATAGGTTGTCAGCAGCAAAATTGTACCAAGAGGAGTTAAAAGTGAAAATTGCTTTACATGGTTTATTAAATGTTGGTGTTGCTTGCCTGCCTTCAAATATACTGGCTGTTTTGCATTTTATTTTATGCATACCCTATGCTTCAGCCAACTTGGAGTATACTTTCATTCACTCTTTCATTTGTTTAATAAAAATACATGAACACTATCTGCAATCATTGTTCTAGTCCCTAACAAAGAATATTAATCAAAATAAAAATCCTAATCTTGCCTTGACAAAATTGATTTCTAAAATATTTCTCTCTGCCTGTAATTCTCTCACCTTCTGCCCCTGGGCACTTTGAGACATATCTTCTTTTCAAATGTTACTAATTTCCATTTGGGTGTCCATGTGGTTCTAGAGACAGGGCTTCTCCAAAAGATCCAGCCATCAATCATGTGACCCAGGCCAGACAAGCCAAGCTGAGCCCGAAGGCCTTTGCCGGGAAGCCCTGACACTTGTGCTCCACTCTGTTCTGGATTCTGAGAAAAGACACCATGAGCCTGAAGACTGATGCAGTGAAGGTAACCATTAAAGAAGGCTGCTAATATGCAACCAAAGTTGATCCACAAAGAGCAAAGCTGAAAGGAAAATCCCAGAAACACAGAGTTTGAGGTTTTCTGTTTAAAATACAAATAACATAACCAATAAAATTCTCATTGCTTGTTAAAACACTATTGATAACCTAAGGGTCATCTCAATAGACCCATCTCAGATAGACTCTGATATTCCACTATCTTTCTCCTTTGAACTGCTAAATGCAAACAGTGAAGCCACAGAGAATGACAGAATCAGCTATAAATTAGAAGGAACATGAATATCTCACTCATCATATGAAAAACAGGCACCTCTTCTTTCCTGGAACATGTGGCTCAAATAGTTTTGTGTGAGTGAAAAAGGATTTATTATGTATAAAGCATTAAATATTTGTTTCAGCTTATTACTTTGGCCTAACCTATCTTAATCAATACCCCAAATCACCATGATCTGTTGGTTTTCATTCTCCTGAACTGGCAGTTCCTTCCTAGTCCTTTTTCTAGTTCCTTTAAGTCCTTTATCCTTAAATTTCTGAATGCCCATGAGTCGCCTTCGAACATCTTCTCTTTTCTATATTATATCCTCTTCTTTGGTAATTATAGGATTTTAGTCTCACTCTGTGTGAGAAAACCATTCAATTTCATTGATTTAAATAGTATCTCCATGATGATATTCTTTTTAAAATTAAATTTATTTTTAACTAATACTTAAAAACATAAAAACTGTGGGCATTTATAGAGCACCATGGGTATTTCAATACATGTATACATTTTGTCATATTTAAATCAGGGTAAACATCTATTTTTTAAAATATTTATCATTTCTTTATGGTAAGACATTCAAAATCCTTTCTTCTACCTTCTTAAAATATAAAGCACATTATCACTTTCTCTTACTTCTATCTAACAATAACTTAGTATCCATTGATCAGCCTTTCTCCACCCCTCCCTCTCTCCTACTCTCCCCATCTTCTGGTACTCACCCATTCTACTCTCATGTTTTACAAGACCTTAAATGAGTATCTCTGGCAAAGACCTCTCTCCTGAAATTCAGACTCAATTACCCAATTGCATAATTGATATGCCTGCCTGGAAAATTCTTACTCCTCTCATTTTTAACAAACCTCAAACTGAGCCCCTTTTAGTCCTTCTCAAGCCTCCTCCTGTCTGTCTTTGCATTTCAATTGCTTATGCCAAAATTTCTTACCCTTAAACTTAATTCTCAGCTCTACCATGTCAACATATATGCAGAATTTAACTACTACTCATCACTTCAGTCATTACATCCTGGATAAATCATTATCATCTCTCACTGGATTATTACAGTAGCTTACTAAATAAGTTAACTTTCATCTTTGCCCTCTTATGGTCTTCTCTCAGCATCACAGTTGAAGGCATCCTTTGATTTCCATCTAAATTCCTCCAATAGCTTCCTTTCTGGGCTAGGATTTAGCTCAGTTGGTAGAGCACTGCTCTGTAGTCTCTCAGGTCCTGGGTTTGATTCCCAGCACCGCAATCCACTCCCAAGGCAATCTAAAAACAATCAACCATTGAAAACTCTATGAGGGTCAACTATGAGTCAGACACTACTCATGGTACCTAACAACAACATAGCTCCCTTCTGCTCAGAGAAAAAAGCCAGTCATGTAAATCTCCACACCCTTCTCTGTTAGAGCCTGCTGCCTTAACCTTACTTTCTACTACTCTCCCTTCACTAACTGCTTGTTTTCCTTGTCTTCTTACAATTCCTGAAGCACCCCAAGTGACTTTATCTTTGCACTTACTTTTCTTTGTATTTTCCAGAGTATTCTCATACCATGCATGATGCTTTATCTTTTTCAGGGCCTTACTCAAAATTCACCTCATTAGTGACATTTTTGCCATCCATTTTATCTAAAATTATAACCCCCCCTAAACAGTTATTATTTATCTCCCATTTAGTTTTTCTCTTTATTTCTCAGTAGACAACACTATATATTTTTATGTACTTTATTGTCTCCTTTCTCTGATAGACTATTGGTTGAAGAAAGATATGTTATCATTGCCATTGTTAACTATTGCATCATCAGATCACAGAATAATATCTTGTAATTCAATAAATATTTGTTAAATGACTGACTAAATACTTTTATTGATTTTTCACCTTGAACTGATATAGAAGATTAAATAGAGGCTACTCCAGTAAGGAATAGGAGGTAAATAGTATTAAAACATATGAATGAATCAGGCACCAGGACATATGTGGGTAATCTGACAATAGATGATCATATTCTGATCATAAGGTCTTCTTTGAGAAGTGACAAGAAATGGTCCCAAAGTAAATAGGATCCAGATTATGAAGACTTTTTGCCTAGGCTGCAGACATAGATTTTACTCTAGAAGTAATGTAGAGCCAATGAAAGCTGTTAGGTAGTCAAGTGAAACAGTAAAATTTATACTTTAGAAAAGTTACTCTGAGCCCAGTGACCTGTAATCCCAGTGACTGGGTAGGCAGAGGCAGGAGGATGGCAAGTTTGAGACCAGAGGCAGTCTGCATAATTTAGCAACACTAAAAAAGTAAAAAAATGAGCTGCACACAGTGGCACACATCTGTAATCCCAGCGGCTTGGGAGGCAGAGGCAGGAGGATTGCAAGTTCAAGAACAGAGGCAGTCTGTGTAACTTAGAGAGACCCTGTCTCAAAAAGTTAAAAAATTGGGCTGAGGGTGAAGCTCAGTTCTCCAGCACTTTCAGAGCATGCAAGTGCGAGGCCCTGGATTTGACCCCCAGTACCGAAAAAAAAAGTAAAAAAATGAGCTGGGGGTGCATCTTAGTGGTATAGCAGTTGCAAAGAGTGCAAGTGTGAGGCCCTGGGTTCAACCCCCAATACACATAAAAAAGAAAAATTACTCTGACTGTGTGATAGAGGATGCAGTGGAGGAAAACAAGACCAAATTATGAAAAGTAACTAATAAATTATTTCAGTTGTCCTGAATAAGCATAAAATAAAAAGGTGGGACACAATTGAGATATACTATGAGTCAAAATGATAGTCCTTGGTAATGAATCAATCCATTGTGGACATTTCAGATATAGGAATAAGTTCAGGATAATGGATTGGGATAACATTGACCTTGTAAACTTTCTCAGATTTCATCAATTACCTATTTCTCTCTGTCCCTGTACTGGTGTTCCATCTAGGAGGATCCCTCCTGACTTCCTGATGGGTCATCAGGGACCTGGATTAAACAACCTATAAATTAGCTCCTCAGGGTCTGAGTACTAAGGAGAAGAAAATGCAGAACTGGTCAGGGAATTGGGCAAGTGAATTCCTTCTCCATTCTTTTTTCTGTAGACCATTTCAAAGCATGGTTTCAACTTTTAGCATGGTCAGAGAAGGTCAGTAAGCCCTGAAAATACACCTTACACGAGATATTCTAGTTCTGGTTCCTTCATAATTTGTTGTAAAGCTGGAGTCTACATGGCACTACATCATGTCACATAGCTTACAAGTCCTTCCTTGCTTCACATACACTTTTTCCTCTTCCTCACTATCCTAGTCTTTCATTTCTCAAAGTGTTATCACTTTAATCATTTATCTGGGATCTACTGTCTATAGTATTTAGACCACAACCTATGATTCCTGATATTTTAACTTGATATTTTATGATATTATGATGTAGAGAATACTAAAGCAACATACAAGCAAATATTGTCTGGAGTTTAAGAGGAAAACAAGTGAGATACAGGTTTGGAAACAATTAGCATAAAGATTTTGGTAGAATCTTGAGCATAGGATAAGAATGGAAAATGTCTATGGGATATAAATTTGTAGGAGCTGCAAAGATATTGAGAAAGAATTATCTGAAATATAAAAGAAAAAAATACAGTGGTTAAGGAAGAGAAAGTGGCAATAGGGGCAGATATGTCTAAGATGACAAATTTGTTGTTGTTCATAGTGACCCTGACAACGTTTTTGATGGCTGATTGTTTCAGGATTGTTTTGGGAGTGGGCCACCACATCTTTCTCTCATTTTTTGTGGTGCTGAGGATTGAACCCCACAGGTCCTTAGCTAAACCCCAGCCTGAAATGACAAATACAAGGACTGAAAAGTGACAGATTTTGCAATTCATCTGTTGGTTAGGAGTTCTTTGACTGGAATGGAGGTGACAGAAAGCAAACTGCAGTAGGTTAAGCAGTGTCAGAGGTTGCAAAGTAGAAAAGATTATAAATTCCTTTTATAAAACACATTACTTAGAAGGGAAAGAGGTCATTGGCATTTTCACCCTGAAGAGAAATATCACTGCTAATGTGCCTTTCTGAATGACAAAAAGCAGCAGTGGCATTTAAAAATTATATAAAGCTTATTACAGATGCCATTCTCCTATTATCATGGCTAATAATAAAACCTGTGATTTTGTTAGCTGGAAGACATTGCAAATCACATATAAGTATTACACTGGCATTATTAGGTATGTTAGTACTATTGCAAAAAATAATATGGAATTGGTGATTCTCTTTTCCACCACTAAGATAATATTCATCTTGTTAAGGAGACATTCTGCCGTGATACATTTTGAAAAAAATTATAGAACTCCTTCCATTACCATACAGCAAAAGAGGCCATTCTGGCTGAGCTACAACAAATATTTGCAGATAATAGAAAAGAAAAAAAATTTGAAAATTCCACCAGACATAAACATCTATCCAAGAACAATGTAGGTCCAATAGTCATCATAACCATAAATGCCCAGTTTGATTCCCAGCACTGCAAAAATCAGAGAAGGACATGGAAATCCACTCCCAAGGCAATCCTGAAACAATCAGCCTTTGAAAACCCTAGAGTCGATATGAGTCGGACAGGACTCGACCACATCTAACAAGAATAACAACATAGTCTGAACTTTGAATAATGTATTCAAGGAGATTAGGAAGTTTCTACCCTTATTTAAAATGCTCTCAATCAAGAAGGGGATAATTCTGTCTCTCATGAGAAGTACAGAAATGTAAGATAAAGACAATTAGCTGATGACCTGAAAATCCAATGTGAGCAAAAATGGGGTCTGAACATATGTGGAGCAAAAACTTTTTACTTAGCCTCAAATGGTTGACTCATGCCATGGTATTTTCAGTGGCATCATATGGTTGGGAAAGCTGGACATTGAACAAGAGAGACAGAAAAAGAATTGATGCTTTGGAATTGTGGTGCTGGAGATGTCTATTGAATATACCATGAACTGCCAAAAAAAACCAACAAATCTATCCTAGAAGAAGTACAACCAGAGTGTTCCTTGGAAGCAAGAATGGCCAAACTGCGTCTTACATATTTTGGACATGTAGTCAGGAGAGAACAATCCCTGGAGAAGGACATCATGTTTGGAAGAGTGGCAGGTCAACGCAAAAGAGGAACCCTCCCCCAGATGGATTGACACAGTGTCTGCAACAATGGGCTTAAACATAAATAATATCGTTTGCCTGCACAGAATAGGCAAGTGTTTCGATTTGCTGTACATAGAGTCGCTGTGAGTCGGACTCCACTCAATGGCACCTAACAACAACAACAACAACAATAGATTAACTAGGGTTGTAGGGGAATATAGGAATTCATGTATGAGTCCACAGCACTTATAATTTGGTAGCTATTTTAATAGAAATATATGACCTCTGGCTTTCCAGACATTTCTCTTTACTATCTAAATAAAAATAGTATAACCTTCATCAGACATGATCACAGAAAATCCAACTTTATTGGCTTTCTCTCTGGACATCGTTAGGAAACCTCATAGAAATCACTGAATATTCTATGAACATAAGTGGGCTTTCATTTGTCTCCTCAGCCTCATGTCTCACAATGGACATCTAGTCAGAGATTTCTGTTGACTGCACACCAGTTGTCTCAGACTGCCACCTCTCCCTCTCTACCACTTTATCCAAAGTTAGATACAGTCCTCTGCCTGAATTTCATCCAGTCTTAACAAGACCTGATTGTGACATTTAACTAAACTATCCTTAAGCCTCAAGATAAAAGGAGGGAACTGCAACTCAATGAATATAAATAAAATTAAAAATAATTCATAATTAGAGGCTGGAGATGTGTGGTTCAGTGGGAGAGCGCTTGCTTAGCATGTGCTAGGCCCTGGGTTCAATCCCCAAGATATCAATAATAAGGGACAAAGGAAGGAAGGAAAGAAGGAAGGAAGGAAGGAAGGGAGGGAGAGAGGGAGGAAAGAAGGAAGGAAGGAAGGAAGGAAGGAAGGAAGAAAGAAAGAAAGAAAGAAAGAAAGAAAGAAAGAAAGAAAAGGTAAGAAACATAGCTTGTTACCAGAATCCACAAACGATACATCACCTGAATATTTTACTTCTGAACATTTGGTTTGTTAACTTGGTAGGGGTCACTTATATACAAACTTGGAAATGTGACTCAACACGCCTCCAATCCCAGAGTCCAGAATCTTTACTCTGAGGCTCTTCATAGAGGAAAGACATTTGTCGTCTAAAATTAGGTTATTCAGAGAGGCAATATAAACATCTTTTTATAACCTCATTTTCTTGAAATTGCCAATTTCTTTGCTTCACTTTGCATACTGAAAAGGTCTATTAAACTGTTTTTCCTAAAATAAAGGAAGTCTTCCCTCAAAAGTGAACCTAGCTATGTCTCCAGCCTCATTATTATTATTATTTAAAATGACAGGACTGAAAACAAATTTCACCTAGAATAGATATTATGCCAGGATTAGAATTATTTTTAAAATTTTATTAAACAACAGAATTCAATATAATAGACGTCAAGCAATGAGGGACAGTTAACTCCTGAGATGAGGAACAAACCAGGTAGTCCCTATATTTGCAGCAGCTTACTATCTGGAAAAAGTTTGTGTGATGCAAAACAAGAAGAGGAACAAGGATAGAGTCTCCTGGCCTCTCTCAATTAGGAAACATAGTTGAGAAGTCAGAGTGGCCAAGGCATCTTGGGTTCACAAGGTATTGTACCAATACTAGTCAACACTCCTTAGTTTGGCAGGTAAGGTTATATATGATTTGATCCTATCATTTGACTCCAGTTTTATGCCTTTAGGAATCTTCCCTCAAAATGATCTTTCAGTTAAGTCAAACTACTTGCAATTTTCTGAACATGTCTGTCTTTGCCTTGCTCTGTGAAAAGTTTTCACACATCTTTTCTTTGGAACAGTTGGTGTCCTTCCACTGAATACTTAATGGCCGGATCAGGACTTCTAGTATTACCACCTTGTAAAGACTTTATGGATTCCCTGGCTCCACCTTTAATTAGAATCCAAACTTTTCTTCTATCAATCTATGCCATAGCTGTGCTTTACTGACTAATGCCCCCAATAAGGTGATATAAATCACAATAACCTGTGAGTATGTTGCATCATATGATGAAAGGGAAGATCTTGGTATAGGAAAATTATCCTTGATTATCCTGATGGTACTGATATAATAATAAGATCTCTTATAAGAATAATGAATTATCATTTTATTTAAACTTAGAAATTAAGTTTAACCTTCACACTTTCATCACAAAGTTATCTTTGGATTTTCACTCCAGGACAGGTCAAAATGAAATAGACCTGAAGTATTAAAAAATAAAAGAATTTTGAAGTATATTTAAAAATCTATAGTAAACCTAGGCACTGGCTTTGTTTGAGGAACTGAAAGAGAAGAAGGTGTAACTCTTGGTGATTCTACCCTGAGTAAATAGCCAGTGTCTGAAAAAGAGAACCTGGGGTTTGAGTTGGGTGCTGGATTGGGCAGCCTCCTAGAATTGTCTGTCCTTAGATGTATTTCTTCCATATATATTCTCTGCCAAATTGCAGCCATCAGTTCTTGTCTGTATGACACAGACACTGCCACATCAGTAGCAGCCACCACCAGTGCCTTGTTAATCATTACTCCTGTGACCAGGGCCTTAGCAAGAGACAATGTTTGCCTGCCAATACAGTTTGCATCCATGAATGAATTTGTCAGAGAAATATTAATTTTTACAATAAAGTTAAAAATGTGTTTTTAAAAAGATTCTATCTATAATACCTGTGATGAGTGAAATATTTCTTTATAGATAGATCTGTGACTTTCACCATTATGTAAAACATTTTGATGAGGAATGATTTTGGGTTCCCAACAGACTACTTAAATATACAGTGTATAACTCAAATAGAGTCTTAATTTCTAGGTAAATAAATATACCTAGCATGCCAAGTAAATAACTTGGGGAAATGCATGTTTTTAATTAATCAGAGATTCAAAATTCGAGCAGAATAAAATTTAAATCTGATTTTTATTTAGACCTTACAAGTGGTGATGATTTAGAGGCTAGGAAAATACAGGTATCTCATATACTACCTTTCCATGGCAGTGATATCAAAGAACCATTATATTCCAAAGTGCATCCTAAAAGGGAAACAGGGTCTCATTTGCCAATAGCAATAAGAAAACAGCTTCAATGATTTTTTTTCTCCCCTAAAATCCCTTGTTTAGCATCAGCCTTTTTTCTCCCATATAACGCCAAACAAATTAAATGATCAGGTCTACTGCTTGTTATTGAACATCCAAAGGGATTAAATTTCAAATATTCAGCAATAGATTGATGCTGTTGGAAGAAAAACTGGAAGCCAATAAACTGCTAGATTGAGTTTATGGCTCCATATGTAAAAGAGTATGCAGCAGTTTGCAAAACAAGCAAGCTCTAGGCAGCAAAAGCACTTGGCTCAGGCATTTAAACAAGAATGACAAAACAGGGATCTTGTATCCAGAGTGCCCCTCACCCTGTGAGGGTTCATCACCATTTGTACTTTTCTTCTATTGTGACCCAGCTAGCATGTCAGAGCAAAGTGACCCAGTTTAGGAGTAAACTCATCCAGAAGCTCTTTGCAGAAGAAAACCAAAACTAAAATTGCGTGACATTTGAAGTAAACATGATAGATTTGCTTTAAAAACAATTAAATCAGTCTGATATTTCAAGACATCTAGTAATTTAATGCAATGGAATAAAGGAAAACAGAAGAGGAACTAAGTTTTTCTTTCGTCAGATTATACACAGGTAGAAAGCATAAGGAAAAAAATGTTTTTAAAAAAGGACAAAAGAAAGAGAAGTTGCAAATCTAATGCAGGGGGAATCACAATCCCTGACTTCAAACTTTACTACAAGGCAGTGGTTGCAAAAACAGCTTGGTACTGGCACAAAAATAGGCCCGAAGACATCTGGAGCAGAACAGAAGACCCAGACATACCTCAACACACCTATAGCCACCTTATTTTTGACAAGGGAGCAAAGCAAGTAAATTGTAAAAAGGACAGCCTCTTCAACAAATGGTGCTGGGAAACATGGTCATCCACATGCAGAAAAATGAAAGTGGATCCGCATCTCTCAATATACACGAGAGTTAACTCAAAATGGATAAAAGATCTCAACATAAAACCAGAAACTTTAAAACTCATAGAAGGCAAGGTAGGCAATACACTCCATCATATAGGCACTGGAAAAGATTTCCTTAATAGGACCCCAATTGCTCAAGAAATTGCAACAAGAATAGATAAATGGGACCACATCAAATTAAGAAGCTTCTGCACAGCAAAAGAAACAATTAACAGAATCAAGGAAACCGCCACAGAATGGGAAAAAAATCTTCGCATTTTATACATCTGACAAAGGTCTAATTACTAGAATTTATAAAGA
>VMDO01012466.1:23930-62217 GCA_007922755.1 Pedetes capensis | reverse complement strand
TTTTTTTTTTTTTTTTTTTTTTTTTTTTTTTTTTTTTTTTTTTTTTTTTTTTTTTTTTTTTTTTTTTTTGGAGTTTTTGTTTTTTTTGTTTTGAGATAAGGTCTTGCTGTGTGACCCAGGGTACCCTTGGACTGACAATCCTCCTACCTCAACCTCCTGAGTGCTAGAATTACAGGTATATGCCATGCTACCCAACTTGCAACTATATGTTAAAGTACAATCTAAAAAGAGCAAAATTTTACCTATTTATGGAGAAAATGAAAGAAGTATTTCACAATGTTAATGGTAATAAGAAAATAAATTACTGTGTTGCGCTTTTTTTTTTTTTTTTTTTTTTTTTTTTTTTTTTTTTTTTTTTTTTTTTTTTTTTTTTTTTTGGTAAACCTGTGCTACTTTTGAATTGGAAATGTAAATTAACCAAATGTTAAGTTAGTCACTATCCAGGGATGTGTGTTTTGGATAACCAGATGTGTATCAGTTTACCAGGAAAGTAGCCAAACTTTGAACATTAGCCATTATGCAGTCAAATGGGTGTGCTGACCTTAAAATGCAAAAAGAGTTAGAGTATATTCTTCATCTAGTTACTCCACAGAGGCCTGCTTGGCAGCATCTCATGTCAAATTCCACTGAATACCAAAGAGCCAAGTTCTCATCTGTGTTTTCTCAGTGAAGACATTTTTCAGCAGAAGGTTTTGAAACAACTAGCCTCTTTTCTCATCAGTGGCAACAGGATGAGATTCTATTGCTGAGCACTGGAATTAGCTTAAGTTACTGCTAACACACAAGAAGCAAAAGATAAGTAAATTCATTTATCCTATTTTGGCAGGTAGACAGAAGAGCACATGGCCTATTCCTGCCCTCTAGAAATTTGATCATGTTGGTATGGATATGGCTCTGACAGTTCTAGAGTGCATCTATAACATCAATGTAGAAAAACCCAAACACTGAAGAAACAGTTAAAGCATTCCTTTTTTCTTTCTGATAATGTCTTTTCTAATGACCATTTTATACATCAGCTTCACTTCCTTCTTCCCAATTTCTAGGCAGTAGTAATGTTGGGGACACACTCCCCACAGGGCAGCTGTCCAACATCCCATGGCGCCGGGCAGGAGTAAAATACACAAACAACGAAGCCTATTTTGATGTTGTTGAAGAAATAGATGCAATTATAGATAAATCAGGTAATTGTGTGCATGTGGTCTCACAGGGGAAAAACAGTTCCACTGACACAAGCTGAATAGAAGCTTGAAATCTCTTGGCAGTGTGGTTATAGCAGAGAGGCATTCATTTTCTAATAATTTGTAAATCTGGTTTTTTGCCCCCAGAGGTAATATGTAATTATCATAACCATTAGTTGAGATCTGCCAAACATTTGTAAATCAGAACTCAATGATGCCTTACTTTAAACCAGTTGTTACTCTCTCTAACTCTTCCTTTGGCTGTTTATTCATTCTAAGAGTTACCACATTACAGTCTTTTATATATATGTATATATACACATGCCTGCAGCCGTACCATGGTGACATCCGATCCCATCAGATCTTGGAAGCTAAGCAAAGTCAGGCCTGGTTAGTACTTGAATAGGAGACCGCCTGGGAACACCAGGTGCTGTAGGCTTAGGAAAAGGATCTGGCAACCCACTCCCAAAGAACAATCAGCCATTGAAAACCCTATGCAGAGAAGCACTAACAATAATGTTTCGCCTATTGTATGTACAGTTGCCATGAGTCAGATATGGACTCAACGGCACCTAACAGCAACATATATATACTTTTTTTTTTTTTTTGAGCAGTACTGGAAGGTTGAACCCAGTGCCTTGTGCATGCTAAGCAAGTGCTATATCACTGAGCTGCACCCCTAGCCCACTTTTAATTTATTCCTAATTTTTATTCTGAGACAGAGTCTCATTAAGTTTCACAGGCTGCCTCTGGCCTCAAATTTCCAATCCTCCTGTCTCAGCCTCCCAAGTTGATGGGATTACAGACATCCACCACAGTGCCCAGTTCTGGTTATTTTTTTAATGAGACCAAACAATGGTACTCTATTAGAATCATAAAATTGTGTTATTAAAAACATCTAGTCTTCGCCTCACATTTTATACAAAAGGCAAATTGAGGCTGACAACAATTAAGTGACCTACTCATTGTTACACAGCTAGTTGATGTGTGGTGTTGACTATTGTGAATTACAACCAATATTTTGTCTTCAGTGATAGCCCTTTCCTTTATAACATTCCATCCTCCAAAACAAATAGATCATGGCTCCTACTTCTTAAAAGTTAGCAGGTAGCTTTGGCCATTTAATAAGAAACATGCCTTATTTTTAAATTCTATTTAAAAGTATTTTAAACTCCTATCCAGCATTTTCTTTTTTTTCCCCCTCAGTGCTGGGGATCCAGTTCAGGGCCTTGTTCATGCTAGGCAAGTACTCTGCCACTGAGCTGCGCCCCGTCCCCTTTTTTTATTTTTTGAGACAAGTTCTCATTAATTGTACAGGCTACCTCTGGCCTTGAACTTGTGATCCTCCTGCTTCAGCCTCCCAAGTCACTGGGATTACAAGTGTGTACCATGGCACCCAACTACCTATCCAGCGGTCTTACTAGGTTGGCTCTATATAAAAGAAACAGGTTTGATTTTCCTCAGAATTACTATATCCCAACCAGTCAGGTACAGGCCTAGCACTCAGTGAAAAAGCTGTCTGAATTGCTGTAATGGATTCCCTGGCCACTTGTCTGTTAATAAAGGTGCAAAGCTTCAGCAAGTCTGACACCCAGAGATTATCTCCCTTACTCCAGATATAATGATAGTTCTAGTAAAGATCCAGATTCCATTGATGTTATCGCTCTTTTTCTTTCTTTCTTTAGGATCTACAGTCTTTGCAGAAATTCAGGGGGTCATTGATGCTTGCATTAAGCTATCTGGAATGCCCGATCTCTCTCTCTCTTTCATGGTAAGTTTTGTTCACCTGTCCTATAACCCTTTGCATGCACAGTACATATGAAATACTGAATGAAATAACTACTGAGATAAGTTTGTGTCTTAGATTGCAGAGGATTATCTCAGAAATATTCCTAGCCCACCTTTCCAAGATAGTAGTTTACCTGGTGAACATGGCCTTACAGAAAAGCTGAGGAGAGGTCTTACCTACGTGTGCTAGAAGTGGCTTAAACTTGGCTAGCTGGCTCCTACAAATCTCCAGTGTCATTTTTACTGAATAATTATTTGCTTTGCTTATATGAAAGGACATTGGCCTTTCATGTCATTTTAGATGGAACATCACACACTGGTAAGAAAAATTAAGAGAACTGAGTTCTGGTACTGTCTCTATCACCAATATCTCCTAATCTTAAATTCTTTGAACCTGAGCTTTCTCATCTGGGGAATGGAAATAAATTTCAAATAAAATAACATATGTAAATATTTTCAAACTTTAAAGCCTTATGAAACTATATAGGGTTGTGCTGATGCAGTCATAATAAACTCTTACATTGCTTTGTACAGTGACTGCTTTTTCTGTAGGGAGCATATTAATTTCTTGTAATATCTGAGTAGTGTGGCCATGCTCATTTTACTCTATGAGTACAGCTGTCTTCTGTTTTCCTGCCAGAATCCAAGGCTTCTTGATGATGTCAGCTTCCACCCCTGCATCCGGTTCAAGCGTTGGGAATCTGAAAGAGTTTTGTCATTTATTCCTCCAGATGGAAATTTCCGACTCATATCGTACCGTGTCAGCTCACAAAAGTATGTTGGTGCATCAGGCAGAATCTGCTATCACACATCAATGTGTTCAGTAGAACACACCTTTCCCTGTTTCATTCTGACAATTTGGGACTTGAGTTATTATAGATCACTTTAACCATGGCTCACCAAGAGATCTAGTGAGAACTGGTGAAAATATGTGGCTAAAATAATCAGTGTACCATGAGTCTGAAAGTGTAGAGAAGTAGCAAATGAGACCATAGTAAAATCTATGGGTAAGAACAAGCATTTTGGACCATGCAAAACCTGGGTAAAACCATTAACCTGGTCCCTTAATTTTACCATGGTCTGTAGACTTTGTAGCTAACAGAAAGAGACAGACATAGCCCAATACATTCCCAAATTACCTTCTTTAAGACAATCTTCTCTTCATTGAGATTTGTTTTGGTGGGGAGAGGGGTTTGTTTTTGATTTTTGAGACAGGGTCTGGCTGTGTAGCCCAGGCTGACCTCAACTCACAATCTTCCTGCCCCAGGCTTCTGGTTGCTGGGATTACAGATCCACCACACCACCACACCTGACTTTCATTCAGTTTTAAAGGAATAATTTAGCACTGTAGGTTGTAGCTAGCTTATCCCTTTAGAATATCAGGAAGCATTTGGGTAAAAAGACAAATCTCAAAAGCAGAGGAAGTATTTCTTGGCTTTTATCACATAGGAACTGTTATAGTATATATAGTTTTAAATTATTCCTCAGTGGGGTCTTAGTTCATTTTTCTAAAACTTGGGCTGTTTGCCCCAGTTGTTTATACTATGTTAGAATTAACCTTCATATTTCTGTCTTGGTTTGCATATTTGTTGCTGTGAACTCATTCAGTTTCTAGCGCACTGGTACCAGAACCTTGTGCTTCCTATATGTAGCTCTCCCTGTACAGATACTGAATCTGTAGTTCTAGAGGTCTAGAACCCTGTTGTGGAGTTCTGGGAAGTGTAAGACACTTTACTGAGGTTTTCAGAACACCTATGGATTGTCTCAGACTGTTAATTGTGTATATGTGCTTTTTTATCTGTCTTTTTAGTCTAGTGGCAATACCAGTGTATGTGAAGCATAGTATCAGCTTTAAGGAGAACAGTTCTTGTGGCAGATTTGACATAACAATTGGACCAAAGCAAAATATGGGAAAAACTATTGAAGGAATTACAGTAACAGTTCACATGCCAAAAGTTGTGCTGAATATGAACTTGACATCAACACAAGGCAGCTATACATTTGATCCAGTCACCAAGGTACAGCCACTTCAAATCAAGAGTGAGCAAGTGTTTCTGTATCTGTTTTGTGATTGGGGGATAGGGAAGAGGGTTAAATGTCTTGTTTAAAAGTTTCTATAAAACCTTTGCAACAAACTGTGCTGTGTACTTCTGCCACTGGCTGCAGAAGAAATCCTGCATCTACTACTGAGTAGATGAACAGAAAAGTGAGTCATTCTGTCCTTCACAGTATGCCTTTACTCATCCATTGATAATACAGAAATTCACTCCACTATCTAAGTAAAAGCTTGGGCTGGGGATGTAGCTTAGAGGTAAAGTGCTTGCCTAGTACATGTAAGGTCCTAGGTTTTATCCCCAGTACTGCTTTTAAAAATAAAGATTGTTAAAAAGAAGAAAATTATGTGGATATAAGAATATATTGTCTATTATTAGAGTTTCTATAGAAAATAATCATTATGTTTGTTTCTTCGTTTTAAACTTAAACATATCACTTCATACTTTTCCACAGGAGATACGGTTAGGAGAGCTGTTTCCTCACTCTTACACATGCCTCTAGCAGAAACTTTTCAGACAATTATAAGGGATGATTTTCTCTCAGCTTCCTGCTTGCTTGGGTAGAAAATGTAATTGTTGTCAAAAGTCATTGAGCCTGACAAATGAAAAGGCATAGTTTTGAATAAAAGTTATAGAATGTTAAAAGGTCATCTAACCCAGTCTCTAAGGATTCAAACAGCCTTCTCAGAGATCACCTAAGTTTGGGTAGGGAAATTCCAGATCCCTGGGCCTCTACTGCAGGTTTCAACAATAACAGCTTCACTTTCTCATCTGTTATGGAGCTTCTACATAAATGATTTCTTTTAAACAAAGGACTCCATAACTACAATTTAAAAACACCAACATAAATCTGTCATCTCATTTGACAGAAAAATAAGCAGGCCCAGAGAGGAACCATGAAGGTAGTATAATGGAAAGAGTATGTGCAATGGGAGGAAATGAAGAGAAATACCACATTTTGCTCTCGTAGGCAAAATCTGGAGAGGTGTGTGTGTGTGTGTGTGTGTGTGTGTATACACACACATATATATGTATATATGTATATACACACGCACATATACATACATATATACATATGTTGTTGTTGTTAGGTGCCGTCAAGTCGGATCCAACTCATAGCGACCCTCATAGGGTTTTCAATGGCTGAGTGCTTCGGGATTGCCTTGGGAGTGGATTGCCAGGCCCTTCTCCCATTTTTGTGGTGCTGGGAATTGAACTCGGGACCTCAGAGACTGCAGCTCAGCGCTCTACCCACTGAGCCAAATCCCAGCCCATATATACATATATATGTGCATATATATATATATATATATATATGTATGCATGTATGTATGTATATGTATATCTCCCCATATTGTTAGTTTCACATTCTAAACTTGTCTCTACTTAGCTATGGGACCTTGAGCAAGTCATGTGATCTCTTTGAGCCCTGATTTCCTAATTTGTAAACAGAAGACAATATGTATTTCACAGGCTTCTATGAGATAACATGAACACTGCTAAGCACAGTGCTATACTCAAAAGTAAATGTTCAACAAATATTGATGCTTCACCCTCACACTCTGTTCAGAGTCCCAGAACTAGTTATTGGTAAACTCACTCTGGATAGACATCAGGTCTCCTCTTTCTAAGATACTGTGCTTCATTTTATATAGAAGTTTATGGTGTCTTTGAACCTTGTCTTTGAGCATTTATCTTAACAAGTGGTTCAGATTGCTTCTGATTTTATGTCTTTTTAAGGTACTAACATGGGATGTGGGGAAAATTACTCCACAAAAGCTCCCAAGTCTTAAAGGACTGGTAAATTTACAGTCTGGAGCACCCAAGCCAGAAGAAAATCCAAGCCTCAACATACAATTCAAGATACAGCAGCTTGCTATTTCAGGTGGGTATAAATTTGATGTGTTTTGAAGGGTAATTGAGTTTTGCTGAGCTCAATTATTAGAAGTTTAGAAAAATAGCAAACACTCCCACTCTAGAAAGAGCAGTAGCTCCGGTTTACGTTTTACACAGTGTTATGGGACCAGCTTCCCAGGCACCACAGATTTGGAAGGGCATCTTATTTATCACAGCATCTCTTCACTTCCCACCCTCATTAAGCAGAAAGAGGAAGTCATTCATGTTCATAGAAAGTAGAATTAGCAAACCGGGTGCAGTGGTACACTCCTGTAATCCCAGCGTCTTGAGAGGCAGAGGCAGGAGGATCGCAAGTTCGAGACCAGAGGCAGTCTGCGTAATTTAGTGAGACCCTGTCTCAAAAAAAAAAAAAAAAAAAAAAAAAAAAAAAAAAAAAAAAAAAAAAAAAAAAAAAAAAAAAAAAAAAAAGGGCTGAGGTTGCAGCTCAGTGGTCCAGCACTTGCAGAGCATGCAAGTGCGAGGCTCTGGGTTCAACCCCCAGTACCACAAAAAAAAGAAGAGTAGAATTAGCCTTAACAAACATTCCCTGGCCACAAGGGCATTTTAACTAAAACCATACTCACACAGTGTAATAATTCATGAGTGGACATTCATGCATTCATGAAGGGACATTGCTTCCAAATGGTAAAACAGACACTGGTTAGTGTCAGATTTGCTTTATAGTGCCCATTGCTAAACAAATATTGTATTATTACTTGGATAATAATAACTGGTTTCATTCTTTTTGACACAGGTTTAAAAGTAAATCGCTTGGACATGTATGGGGAGAAATATAAACCATTTAAAGGAGTCAAATATGTCACAAAAGCTGGGAAGTTCCAAGTGAGGACATGAGAAGAGGCCACAATTCCTCGAGATCAATTTGTTTTGCAAGTGTCATTACAATTTGTTACTATTAGGTACCAAGTGAGTGGGAATACATATTCTAGTGAAAGCTTTTGTGTTGTGCTACACATCGCTAACAAAGTTGCTTAGTAATCGGATTTAGAGGTTTTAAGGAGCTTTAAGCTAAGGAGACTTTTCTAATGACTTAGCTTATTTTGTATCTTTTCACTATGGAAGATTTTGGAGGTGATTCCTTCCTAGGGGGATGCCAGCTGGATGCTGCACACTAGTAACAGTAAAGGCAGAAGGCTACCATGATAACTTCTCTCCTAAAGCAAGTGAACTGGTTCGTCTAGCAGGAACTTCTTAATCTGTGATGTGATGTGTCAGGTGCAGCCAAGTGTCATACCTTCTGATCTTAGCCATCCTAAATCAGTATTTGTCCTAAAACAGGAAAATCCAACCCCAAGAAGTTTACAGAAAACTGCCTCTTCAAGTGTTTGCCTTATTCAGCTTTTCACTTGTGCCATTAAGCAAGCACTGTAGCAAAAGCCACTTCTACATGGCCCTGCAAGGAGCTCTGCTGCTCCGTGTTCCATTCTCACTGTAGTTGGTATTGTATTTTTTATAAATAAGATTTTTATGTAAAGCTCAGATTTTGATTTATAAGGACCTTGCTGCAGATAAATATACCATCTCAATTTTGTGCCACCAGTTCACCTGTTAAGGTAGCACCGTAAAAATCATTTGTATCAAAAGGGCAAACGCTTTATTAAGGTAATAAAAGTGAACACTACTACTGCTTTTAGGAAATTACTGCAAGCACAAGTGTGTGCACTTTTAAGCAAATTAAAGTAGTAAAAGAGAATCTTAAGTGAAACTTTTGCCATCTTCATGTTTTATAAAGCTTTACTCAACACCACTTAAACCTACAAGCCTCATGCCATACTTCAGCAAAGGAAGGGGGAGAATGTGTGTGCCTCACAGGTGTCAGTCTTTTCCTTTTTAATTTTTTATCTTTGTTGTTCTTAAATTTGGCTGTATCCCTTGTCTTTAGGGAGAATTCTGTTTCATATTATGCACATAATAGTGATAGATTCCTTCCTGAAAACATTGTCAAAATTGCTACTGGAGTACATCAGTGTCTCTACTATACTATATGTAGAAGAACTTTATATTGAGGCAGAAATAAAATCCTCAGTAATATTTATGTTACCAGATTGATATTCATGGTTGGAAAGTCAGTCTATAGTTGTATCATTTCACTCCACTTCCTTTGCCTTGGTATTCTTTGCCTAGTTATTGTGCCTCATTAAACATAAAGAAATGGAGGAAGGCTGAAAGTTAGAAGTGCTTGTTCTCATTTCCTTCTTATGCTTACATATCCTATTTTCTTCTCCTCCTGGTTCCACTATTTTCTTTCATCCTTCTCAAATTACAACTCTTTCACTTATCGTGGTAAAAATATTTCTTACACTATTTATGCTGTCAAGTGCTAGTGGTTGGTGCACCTTTGATACAGTAGCATTTTTATCTTTGCTTGTTTAGGACATCCAATCTGCCTTTTATCTAATAAGAAAGGTCACTTTTTGCAGCTGCTAAATTTTTAGAGTAACCAATCTCAGATTGGCAGCTAAAGTCAAAATGTTGCCAAAAAGGTACTCCTTTTGCCTAAGATTAGTTATTCAGTTCAATTGCTTGTAGTATCTTATTCTTCAGAGTTCTTGCATCAGAAGAACAATCACAGCATTTGCTTTTCTTCTGTAGAATCCCTAATCTCAGCCATCCATACCTGAACTGTCCAATTTTCCTCCTGTTATCTTTTTTATATCTGAATATGCCAAAAGTCCCTTCTAGATTTTTCTGCTAAAATACCCAAGTAGACTCTTTCCTTTTACAATTAAATGATTGTATTTACTAATTTGATAGATTCCAGCAAGTCCTTTCTTTAGCTCTGGCTATACTGTCAGTAAAAATATGAAAGCAACAAACTGATTTTTTTTTAGCCTGATTGTTGATCAAACACTCTCAGATTAAGGCTCAGTGCCAAAGCAGACCAAACTCCATCAGAATTTCTTCTGTGCCATCATAAGGTATAAAGGTTGCTGGGAGCACTTCAAGTGCTCCTTTCCTAAACTTAGTATGTTTACAGCCATTCATTGTGTCTGTAAGCATTGCTTTTCTTGCCACAGACTAAGTGATGTGACCAAAGCTACCTTGCTTACCACAACCACCTACCGATATAGATCCATGAATACTCAGAGTATTTCTCAGACACAAAATTCTGTTTTATCCTAGAATATTCCTTTTTTCTGAATTCTTAATGGATTATATCCTAAGAGCAAGTAAAATAGATACTTATTTTCTGAATGAGGTAGTCTTCATCATTTTATTCAAAGGGAGCTCATCTGAAAGGTTCATTCTTTGCATGGTGCTCCTGAAGAACTCTTGGAATATTCTGGTCTTATCCTTAGAAGCAAATTATTTGAGAAAATAACTATAATTCAACAGGAGGGCAACACCAATGAATATAAGGTGAATAGCAAAAGTGAGGCAGTGTTAGAGATGGCTAAACGAATTCACTAGCCTTGGACACAAGCTGGAATCTGCCTCTGTGGTTGGAAATTTTTCTGAGTTAAAGCAATGATAAATGTGGTTGGCAATACTAAATATTACCCTTTAATGGTATTTAACCTTTTCAGATCTAGAAAATCAGGCAAAAATAGAGATGCCACAACTATATCCAAGAACCTGCCTTTTTTCCTTTGTTTTTGGTCAGTGCTTCCTCAAACTAGAGGAGGAATATGTCCCCAAAAGCTATCACTGCCTCAAAGCCCTGGTGGGTCCCTGACATTACTACTCTATACTGGGCTTTGGAATATAAAAACTAGTCCAGGGACACTCCTGCACATTTTATAACTTCAGCTGTTTAGGGGACAGTGGTGGTCCCCAATAATAGCTAGAATCTTCTAAGAGGAAAGATTACTTTGAGGATGATCCATATCCTATGGCTGCTTTCTGCCTACTGTTAACCTCTGTCACTTCCACTCCTTCTAGTGTATAATCTCCAAAATTGTCACACAGGGCCTTGTCAAATATACTACTGTTGGTTTCTCCTTCTTCCAATTGGATTAAATAAAAATCTTTAGTTTCTAGATCTTGAGGATTAGTTTCATGGGCTATTCTTCAAAAACAACAACAAAAAAAAAACTTAACCTAAAATTTCTTGCTAAAATAATACCCATCATTTAGAACACTATTTATATAAATGCATTTTATTGTTTTAAACAGAACAAAAGAAGAGGCAGAAAATATTTGCATATAACAAATCCTAGCTTATAAATGTAGCTTTTTTAGTGGTGACATCTCTAAATTATTCAGGGAATTTCTTTTTATCTGTTTTGCCTCACTGTCTTAAGCACTGATATTAGAGAAAAGCACACCTGGCATAAAGTGTAAACCAGTGTCTCAAAACACTGGAAGAACTTGGAGAGCAAACATGATTTTTCATATTTCCTCTAAGTAATCTTTAGTAAAACAAAAGGTGATCTTTGGCATAGATTCATACTTTAAAGGCATTAATATTACGTTTATATCACGTAAGCAACTATACAAATATGCTGAGGGCCTTGAAAATAATCTTTTCAGTTACGAGGAAGCCTGAGTATATAAGACCAACTTAAGACAAGATTTCCACATTCACTTTGGGGATCTAACACACATTGGGCATGGGAAGGAAGGACATCCAAGCAAGAGGTCTTACTCCTTTACTCATCTGGTTCTGGATTTGGGAAGAAATATGGTTTCATGTGCTGAAAATGCTTAGACAACAATGCTAAGTGCAAAAAAAAAAAAAGGGAAAAGTTGCCTTTCTCATTTTGCCTAACAGGAAACATATTATGGTGATAATTAAATATAATACTCATTATTCTCTTGAACAGTTATATTTTGGAGAGGATACAGGAGGGTTGGTCGTAGTTGGTTTAAGGGAGGTAGGAATTAAAGGAGTATTTTCCATTGGTTCATCCCCAGCAGCACCAGAACTCCAGTCTACAAATACTATTCTCCCATCGGTAGGAAGTATCTTTCAGAGAGGATTGCCTTTCCATTAAACACTCTTAGGGAGCAAACACTAATTCTAAGGACTGAATTTCAAAAGGAAAAAAAAAGATCTTTCAACAGTGGCATGGTCTTACAGGTCCAGCTACTTGGGAGGCTGAGGCAGGAGGATCACTTGAGCCCAATTCAAGACCAGCCTGGACAACATGGCAAAAACCCATCTCAAGGGAGAAATTTTAAAAAACACCAGATGAACACACACCTACATATCTTTAAAATCTTGTAAGGAAGACTATAAAGCCCAGGATAGGAGACATGATTTGGTTAAAAAATAAATGCAGCATTTCAGCTCCAAAAGAACAGTTAAGAGCTCAGAATGAATGATAAGGCCTCAGCACAGACCTCTGCAGGCAGTGACAAAGCATAGGACGCCTGGGAGTGGTTCCACTGGGAAGATGGGCAAAGCCACACCCTGGCTACTCTGCCCCTCCAGTGGCAGAGAGCACCAAGATACACAGTGATCATGGGATGGTTACCTTGGCAGTTGAGGGACAAGAAGTTTCTCTAGCACAAATATTGCTCAGGGGCACATTAAAGACAAAACTGTGGGATTTTGTGATTTCCACCTGACAGTGAAATTTGGTTTTACACTGTGGGAAGACAAAGGATTAAATTGGGGAAGGGCAAGCCAGGCACAGTGGCGCAAGCCTGTAATCCCAGCAACTTGAGAGTCAGGGGCAGGAGAGTCACGAGTTCAAAGCCAGCCTGTGTAACTCAAAAATTAAAAAAATAAAAAGTGGGGGTGGGGCAGTTCCAGTGGTCAGGCACTTGCAAAGTATATCCAAGGCCCAGGGTCCAACCCCCAAGTACCACCAAAAAAGGCAGGGGGTGGGGTGAGGGCAGGAGATTAATATAGGCCAAACATGCTGGGGCTCCCCAGAGCCACCTTTTGCTGCAGCATTGAAGCTCACTTCTGAAAAGGACCTAGGTGGCAGAGCCCAGGGAAGGCAGGCAGGGTCAGCAGCAACATGGAAAGCCCAAGACAATTTTTTGGAGGCACAGTGATTTTCTTAACTGACTTGCCTGGGCCCTGGGTCTTGGAAGCCTGAAGGGGAGAATGGGGGCCAGTGAAAAAAGGAAACAGACAGGGAGATGTCCCCTAAGGAGCAGGGGCAGAGCTGGGTATCTGGCTAGTGTTCATTCCTGGATTCTAAGCTTATGTGAAGTCCGTGGGCTAGAAACCGAGTCCATCTATTGGGAGAGAGTGTGCATAAGTGTAACTTGGTTTAAGAGTACGGGATTTATATGGAGACACATTTCAAAGTGTCCATGGCAAAAAGAATATAAATGTTTTCTAATGTGAAGAGGCCCCCCATTCCTTTCTGATGTGTCAGGCCAGGATGTGGCTTTCAATCCCCCAGCAACTCTGGGTGGCTCCTCAAACTCAGATCATTTTCTTTATCTTTTGTAGGGGTTTCTGTACCAGCCAAGGTCAGCTATGTGCCTACTGGTACCAGGGAGTCTTTCTAACCCAGCGCAGCGTAAATCCAGCATCTGTTCGAATTTTGATTGAAGCAGCTTCTGCTTCTCGCACAGTCTCCTTCACAGACTGCATGAGGTTCTGGGCATTGTGAACCAACATCTCTGTGGCCTGCAATGCAAGAGGAGTTCTCTGTTACTGTAGTTTCCAATGTAATCCTGCCTCTAAAATAGGGTGAAGCCAGGAGTGGAAAGCAGTTAACCCCACCTTCTCTGATGTCTTCTGTACTTACTTGCATGACTGGTTTTGCTGTATAATCAAAAAGGACACAAAACTAGACCATCACTGATTGTGTACTGTGCCCTCAGATGGCCTATAGTGTGTATTCTTTCTTGGTCTTCAAAGGTGTTGCTCCCTCCGGACTTCTGCTACTCTCCCTACCTGGAATGCTTTTCTCTCAGCTAACCCAGGGCTTCTGGCCTCCCATGTCCTTCAGATCTTTGCTTAATTGACACCTTTGGAAGGACTTCCCTTCTCATGTTATTTTAAATCACAAACCACCCCTCCAACTTCCAGCTTTCTTCATCTCCAATTCTTTCTTCCTTTTTCTCCATAGAATCCATCATCACTAATTGATATTTTACCTAGAATGGGGAAATTTCTTTATTGTTGTTGTTGCTTGCTTTTGTTTTTTGTTTATTTGTCTCCACACTAAAATTTTAAGTTTCATAGGGCAGAGATTATTTTCAATTTTGTTCACTGTCATTCCCCAGTGTTTAGAGGACAGTGGCTGGCACACAGGAACTATCTCAAAGATATTTAACTAAAGAATTTTTAAAAATGAACAAACCAATCAAGCAATCAACCACCCTACAAATCCAATGAAAGTCTAAGTTAATTTATTTTCCAAACACACAAGCTTATAGCAATACTATCTTGTTGGTACTCATAAAAAGTCCAAGAACTTAATGATTCTTTAGCCCAGTAATTCTTTACTATTTTTGAGTCATAAATCCTGAGGATTTAATAAAGGGTGTGAGTTCTCCCCACATGCATAACATTTCTGCATGAAATTTCAGAGGTTCATAAGCTCTGAGAGAAGTAACCATGGGCTAGATTTCCTGATCACTTGATCTTTTCACTTGTCAACAAAGGAAGTCAGACTCGGAGAGGTTTGGTGCCTTGCCAGCCAAACTTACACGACCGTCAGGATACGGACTGGGGACTTCTCACTTGCAGTCCTGGGCTTGTTCCATTCTACCACACAGTCAGTTTCTGCCTTTTTTAAAAACTAGAATATTTAATGGAACATATTGGATACTCCCAAGATATATTTTTGTTGGTTAATGTAAGCCACGTGTGGTGGCGCACACCTGTAATCCTAGCAACTCGAAAGGCAGGAGGATCACAAGTTCAAGACCAGAGGCAGTCTGCATAATTTAGCGAGACCCTGTCTCAAAAAGTAAACAAATGGGCTGGGGGTACAGATCAGTGGTACAGCACTTGCAAAGCATGCAAGCATGAGACCCTGGGTTCAACCCCTGGTTCCAAAAAAAAAAAAAAAAAAAAACCTGTATTAGGCTTGAATCTCTGAGTCTTATCCTTCCTTCCCCATTTTTTTTCCACCTTCAGGCAGAAGACATCACATTATAGGAAAATAGCCTAGTGCCCAAACTCTGCTTAGAATATAGAGAGGTTAGGAATAAAGATATAGTTCCCATGGTTTGGTAGAAGGGTTAGATCAGAGTTGTTGGATTAGAATATGGTAGTGGAAGCAGCAATGATCGTACCAAGACGAGAAGCCTTATTTCCACTACAGTGAGCCTAGCCTCTGATCTTGGCCTAGAAACCAGACACAGTTGGTCTCCCAAATTGTTTGTGAGTTCCCCTAGGAGAAGGATTGTCTCTAATTTTCTTAACTCTCGTAACACGTATGAGCCTTGTCTGGACAGTCCAACAAAGATGTGTTCCCTACCATAAGAGAAATTGGGAATGTGGTTCAGACCTAGGCCTTACCAGGGGGGAGATAAGGAGAGGAAGGGGTGTTCACATGAAGGTTTTCCAAAAGACCTCGGCCACAATTCCAGAAGGGAGAGAAAAGAGGACATATTCTAAGAATGTCATTGCTAAGGTACATGCAAGAAGCATCACTTGAGAAAACCCTCCCACCCCTCATTCTCATTTCTATCTTCGAGAGAAACCTAAACAGAATACAAGGGAAGCACTTTCTTGAGCTACTATTTCAGTCTCAGTAGAGGCCCAACCACCTCATGCACCTGAACACCCTGCACTAGTCAACCCCCCAAGGCTACAGAGAGCTGTAAAACAGATATTATATAGCTAAAAAGACACAGTAGGTGGGAGTGAACAGGTACTGGGTGGGCCTCAAGAGAGCAAAATCTATTCCTGGAGGGAAAAAAACTGAGAAGATTCCTGACTGCAACTGATTGATGGTGCTACTTCAGATGCTTAACTTCCCTATGCCTTAATTTCCCATCTGTAAAATAACAAAAGATGTACAAGAGCTTCATTTCTGATCCCAAATTTCTGACACAGCTCTACAACACAGACTGTCCTCCTGAGAGAGTTTTATAGTCCATCCCACATATTGCATACTTGATTCGGAGGTAAAACTTCCCTAAAGCTCAATTAACCAGCACAGAAGCTGCTGGCAAGGAACCAAAAGCAACAGGCACATACCTGCTCAGACTCCTCATCACTGATGTTCGTCCGGCCCAGCATGGTGGCCTTCACCGTGGAAAGGATTTTGAGCTGGGTGCTTATAGTTGGGATTCGCTCACATACCTAAAGAGAAAGTTTAATTTGTTGTGTCCATGTTTTCTTGCCTGCAAGCTCCTTGCAGGTGGTGCATCCACCTCTGTATTCCCAATTGCTGGCACACAGAAGGCACTCCATAAATTAGCAACAGAAATGCACTTATTTTATTCTTACTGTCAGTCCCCTCACTTTGTCAAGAAATGGAAGCACTCAAATTCTTTCATTTGATTAAACTTTGAGACCGTCTTTCCCAAATATATACATATTCCCCTTGTTCCCATTTTCTTCTACTCTTTAGTGACTCCCACACTCGTACAGTTTCTCCTCTGCTCCTTTTCTCCCTCACATCCTCCCACTCAGACTCTCTGATACATGTAGCCTCTTTTGCCCAAGTACCTGTAACAGGTTGGTTCTAATCCGCTTATCTGTGCACTGCTTTGCAACCTCTTTGGCCAACCGAGTCACTTCATCCGAGGCTTTGGCGATGTCCTTGGCACACTGAATAAGTGCCCGCTTGGTACCGCTGCCCCCTCTTACAAGTCGAGACATCTCAGCCATGAGCAGAGCCATGCGCTTGGCTGCTGCAATGATGTCATTGCCCTAGAGAGAAGGAAAGATGCAGTGTGAGCAGTGTTCAGATTTTGGCCAGGTTAAGGAAGGCAGTAGAGAAAGAGAAGAGAGGAGGGAGTCTGCTGCTCTAGCAGCCCTCTGGAAGGGTGAGGAAAGGATAAAAAGCTGTTCCTGAGTGATATGGAAAGCGCTGGAGAAACAGGTGAGTGAGGCAGGGTGCTAGCCCCAGCACTCAATGCGAGACACAGAATCTCCTGGCTGAGAAAAAGGAAGACTTGGATATTAGTCTGAAAGGGTAATATGTATGCTCCAGGCACAGCACTTAACAAGCACTTCAGCATCCGTGGTTAATCATGTCAGTAACATGGGGCCAGGGCAAGGAGTGAGTTAAAACAGGCATTTTAATTTCTGTTACAGGGGAGAAAGCAGTAGAGCTAGCCAGAGAGGAAAAATACAGAGGAGCCTTTCCAGATACTGAAATCATCCTCTTCATCCTTATCCTTGTTGCAAATAGCAGCTAAGGACAGTCACTACTTCACCAGACTTTAAAACTCCACGTAACTGTTCTCAGCCTGAGATAAGGGGGGAAATGTTAGGGGAGGCCAGTATTTTCTGACTACCCCCGCCTTTCCCCTACTGTCTACTGCCTCTTATTTGTCCAATCAGCCTGAAAGAATATGTTGCTTAAATTTTTCTTAGGCAAAAAGGTCAAGAATAAGTTCTTTAATCTCCTCTGCTGAGTGAGGTCTCCAATTGAAGAAACCTTCAGCTAGGATGCGGAGGAAGGAATAAGAAAAATAAAAATCATACGTCAGGCTGTAAATGAAACCTCTACTCTCACTAATGGCAGTCTGTCTTACATTTGGCATTTGGTTAACTAAAAACCATGGTTGGTTGGTTGGTAGGTGCCGTCGAGTCATGTCCGACTCATAGTGACCCTCATAGGGTTTTCAGTGGCTGATTGTTTTGGGATTGCCTTGGGAGTGCATTGCCATGTCCTTCTCCCATTTTTGTGGTGCTGGGAATCAAACTCCAGACCTCAGAGACTGCAGAGCGGCGTTCTACCAACTGAGTTAAATCCCAGCCCTATAAAAAAAAAAAAAAAAAACCTTCATGGGTTATAATAAAGAAATATACAAGCAATTGATGCCCTTAAGAATCTAAAATTATAGCAACTCCAATGTTAAAACTACCTAAACAGCTCGGCCCCACTCATTTTTTCCCTCATGCTTTTCAGTTTCTGTAGAGTACAGTGAGGCATACACAAACCATGCCACTGTACGGGAGCTACACAGGCACCATGAAGTGGCTAATCATCTACACTGGAAGGGGTATAATATCTTAGGCAATAAATTGAGGCCAGAGAGAAAACAAGTCTGCAAAGAAGTCATGAGGCGAGGGGTGTGTTAGATGAGGCCCTCTGGGCCTACCCCTTCCAGCACAGACCTAGGATCATTTAGGATTCCCGACTTTGGTTAGAAGACCGCGTAGTGCCAGTGTTAGTTATTACCCATCACTCTTCAAAACCTTTCTTCTTGTAACATGCCACCTTCAAAGGGAAAAAAGTGATCACTCCCACCCTCCTCCCTCCCAAACTAGTGTTGTTTCAGTCCCCAAGGCCAAAGCTCTATTGCTACCTATCCTGGGGCCTTGAGCATTCTGTTCTCAACTCCCAATGAGATACCTGAACAGCCAGTGAAGCTCCATCCCTGTGGGCTCCCATCAAAGCCAGCATCTGCCACATAGCCAAGTACAGGGCAGCAAGCAGTCCTCCCCAAAGACCCTGCCATATAAAGATGCTTCTTACCCTGATCAACTCTGACTGCAGCATCAGTGAGAGGTCAGTAAGGGCCAGGCAAAGCTCAGTGGTCATGCCAAGGGACCTCTTGATGGTCTACAATGGCTCCTGACCTAGTAGTCATTAAGAGATGCATCCATGGCTTCCCAAGAAGTTTATAGTTCGAGCGGTGGCCAAAAGTTGGTAAGAAAGGGAATCCTTTCAAAAAGTGACCCCATTTCTCTTTATCCCCCCAAACAAATGCAATTCAATTAATCTGGCATTAGCAGACCTATCAAACTTGTGAAGCCAGCCCTAACAAAAAGGTGCAGACAGACAGATGCCCACCCTGCTCAGACTCACAGGACCCGCACAGATCATGAGTGATGCAAGGTGTCAAGGCTGCACATGGCCGGATGCATTCGGAGCAGCCCCCAACTGGGGTGCCAATCAGTACCTTACTAGACCACTTTGTAGCTTCCCGATGCAAGGACTGAGCCGCGGCCAGAATGGGCTGGTTGACCGGCTGATTAGATGGCATTAACAGCAGCTCAGGTTCGTAATCGTCTTCCATGTCAGAGGGGATAGGGAACCCAACAGCATCGGCCGCATCTGCCTCAGCTACAACTCCTATACCCACCTCAGCGGCTGGGATACCCGGCTTTGTTGATGGCGGGAAGGACGAGAAACAGGGATAGTGTTAGTAAAAGCAATAGGACTTGGGAAACAGCTTCAGCTGGTTTAGTAACCAAAGCTTGCCTAGGACAGGAAAGAAAATGGCATATTCTCCAGGAGCCAGATGAACCAAGATCCACAGAGAGGGGAACACAGCTTCTAGCACCGCTCAACCCAAGTCACCCTGTGGTGAATGAAGAAAAGGGACTTGCTCCAGTGCCAAAGGATTTCCAGAGAAACGTTTATACCAAGAAAGCAAGTAATAAAGACTTACTGGTAAAGTTAAACTTGACAAGAGTAATTCTATGTTAGAACATATCTGAGGAGTCAAACAATACTTAATTACCTTAAAAAGGAATCCAGAGGGAAAAGTAAATGCAGTGACACAGGTTGCTTTGAACAGAAAAAGTGAGCACCCTGATGGATCATATGGTCACTATTCTACATTGTCCTGGGACACAGGAAATGACAAGTTAGCTCTACAGCTACCAAGCACAGATGATTTCCTTTAGGAGTTAAAAGTCTAGGAATCAAAAATTATGTTAAGATAATACCCATGCCACTGTCACTTTCTCCTCCTGGCTGTGTGCAGTGGACTCTGCCACATGGTCCAAGAGGTGCACATGCCCTAGTTATAAATAATTCCACCAGTCAGGTCCAATACCAGCAAAACCTCTATTCCTTCTTAGAATCCGGGCTTACAGCTAACAGTTTAGAAGAACAAAGAAACCAAGGTCGGTTTCCCAGCCTGAAAAAAAATCCAAGATCAACTGCAGATGCAGGCAGTTCCCTGGGAAGGAACTATATTCAATACAAGAGCTTAGGGGTGTTGAGGATGTGAAAAGAATAAAGGATTAAAGGCAAATAGGTGGTGGGAATGAAGATCTAGGGTTATGTTAGAAACATTTTAGAACTAAGAACTACATTTCACTGCAAGATTAGCATTAATATTTTGCTCTTGTCTACAAAAGCTATTGCTCATTTTTTATAACACTTTCAAGTTTTCTGAGTTGGAGTTGGCCTAGAGCTGCCTTAAGTTGAGAGGTAGGGTGATTCTGAGAAAGGAAAAAACAAATGGCTTCTAGGACAACACCATTCTACCTGCTTCTTAATGCAAAAATAGAAGGAAAATGCAAGCATTTCATCTAGCTGTAACACAGCCCACAAGAGACAGTTTCATATTCAAAGTTATGACAATTAACAATGGACCATCTAAAAACATTCAGCAATCCAAGATAAACAATTTCTAAAAGGCCCTAAATATCCAGTGTTCGGACAGCTGACACTCTAATGGACAAAAAGGAAAGGAACCCTCTTCTCTAACATGGGCATCCCAGCTTCCACTTTTGCTGTAATAAAGAGAAACCACCAATCACCAGAAACATTTCACTAAATCATGGATCAGAAGAGGAATGTGATGCTGGCAATGTCGAAACCAAAGCAGAGAGAGAGGGTGGCTCCATACACACTTCTTCCTTGGCTGTGTGTAAGGTTCTTCATCCTTTCTGAGAAGACATCCTTTCTCAACAAGAAAAGCCTCATTCCTTACCTTGCTGGACCATTTGCGAGCTTCATCATGGAGCTGCCTGGCAGCCATCATCATTGGCTGGTTAATCACCTCCCCAGCTTTCTGCTCAGGAAACTCTTCATCCTTCTCCTCTGGTGGCGGGGGCCTAGGTGGAGGGACCTCACCCTCAGGCAGAGGTGGTTTGGGAGGAGCAAGCTCATCTGTTAGCTAAGAAAAAGAATAAGCATGTTGTAAGTAAAGCCCTTGGAGCTACTCCCCCAATCTAGAAATCTTTCCTCTAAAAAGCATCTAGGAAAGCCACCCACATTGACTTCATATAAGACCACCCACACTGAGACACAAGGACTATGTGCTGCAATCTCAACAGAAGCATTTTTTTTTATCCACAAAAAGCTGGCAGCTACTGTGTTGATCATATCTCATGGAGGCAGAGACAGGATTCCCAGCGACGATCCCCACAGAAGACATGGCCTCACTTCTCTCAAAGGGCAGCTGAAGGGCAAATAACTTCTCACTAGGGCTGCAGGTTTCTCATCTGTTGAATGACGTCTACAGGTCCTAAATCTAAATGTCATGACTCTACTAATAACATAAGAAGCCATTTCTCAGCGATCTCTCTCTCCCCTGGCTCTAACCATCCACACCAAGAGCCAAGCTGGAAAGAATCAAAGAAATGTTGGAGGCTGGGGGAGTACTATTCCTTAGCCATGTACACAATGATCCAATTTTTTCCTTGACCAATGTGACATGTTTTTACTGACATTAAGTATGAGAAAATAAATCAAAGAGAATAAATGAAATTATTGCCTTAAAAAACTATTCCCTACATCAAGGTATTTCTAATACTGTCAATTGGAATAAACATCTAAATGTAATCACTATTTCTGTTTCTAGGATTTATATCTGCAAGATACTACCCAGCTAGCTTCCTCCTAAACCATGGAAAAATATATTCATGATATTTTGATGGGTAAAAGGCATCAAAAGGTTTGAAAATACAGTTAGTTAAAAAATAAACTATTTTTTAAAAACGTGTATTTCTTGTGTTGCTAAAAATGAAAAAAAAGGAAAGGAAAGAACCTACACAAGATCCTAAGCACCTCAGTTTTCCCGTTAACTGGGAATGCACAAAATTTCTTCACCACAAGCTGTGCAAATTATTTTACCACAACTCACTACCTCATCACATATCACAACTACATTTACCAAAGACAGGTCCTCTGCTCCAAGCACAGCCTATCACAACAGCCTAATACCACAGATATTCACCAACCCATACATGAGCTCTAAGTTATGACTCCACTAGATTTAGGAATGAAAATCAAGATGTGTCTCCAACTAAATGTCAGGTAAAAGGTAAACCAAGTCACCTGATTCTTGAGGCTCTAAAACACAGTCTGCTTCTCTCTTGGTACAATCTTAGCACCTTGCTGCCCAATTCTCCTTGTCTCTCTGAATTTACTTACACGGAGCTGTTCAAGATCTGGTGGAGGAGGCGGGAAGTCAGGCTCCTGAGGCTGGAAGGCTTCTCTGACCTTGGCCACAGCTCCCAGGATCCGATATCCTGAGTCCAGGAAGCTCTTTTGCAGGCCTAAACACAAGACACTCTCACTTTCAGCTGATAGGTCAGTGCCCTGAAGCACTGTCTGCCTAGCAGAAGAACTGGTTTCCATTAACAAAAGCTGGATGTGAAGCTGCCAGTAAGCATCACAGGCAGTGATTGAAGGGGAAGGAGGTAGGGCAAGTCAGATTCCCTGAGGCCTGCGAAGAGTAGGAAGTATCACAAACCAGCTGCTCCTGTTGTGTTCACGTTGCCTTTTGCCAGTTCAACTAACAAGTACTCAGAAGATTCCTGGGTGTGAATATTAGACTCAGGTGGCATCCATCAGCTCTCTTATGATGAGGCAATTGTGAGATAGATCTGTCCCATGTAGAACATGGGAGATGGCAGTTTCAGATTAGGCATACTACCTGGAGTACTACTCACCTTTCTCCCTACTCCTGTGCTCTACTTGGCATCCAGCATGTTAACCCTTATGCTAAGCTGCTACTGTGACACCTGAATTTAAAAATCTGCTCAAAAAGCCAGGCACAGTGGCGCATGCCTGTAATTCCAGAGGCTCAGGAGGTGAAGACAGGAGGATCGCAAGTTAGAGACCAGAGGCAGTCTGCGTAACTTAGCGAGACCCTGTCTCAAAAAGTAAAACATGGGCTGGGGGTGCAGCTCAGTGGTCCAGCACTTGCAGAGCATGCATGTGTAAGGCCCTGGGTCCAACACCCAGTACCGCCAAAAAAAGAAAAAGAATCTGCTCAAAATATTAGAAACTCCACTTAGGAAACCAAGCACATCCTTAATGATGATGGGCTGAGAATATGAGAAAGATTCTGCCTGGACCGAAGATGAATAAAGCAGCCCTTCCTTCCCACTCTCTCACTGGAGTCTACTCATAGACAAGACTATGAGTATTCAAACAGGAAGTTTATAAACAGGAAGGAATTCAGATGATTCCAACCAAAGGGGTGGCTCCAATTATGCTGTTCTTTCGTGGTACTGAAAATATGACCAAAGTGCAGCTTAAGAAAACGGATTATTTAGGATAGGGCCTAGGAGACCCAAAGGTTAATAACTTAAGCACCCCAAATTTGACTGAAATAGAAAAACTTTACAGAGAAAAGGCATTAAATTGAAAAGCATAAGAAAGTTACACCAGTTATGTAAGCTCAGTGGTGGTAAATTGGTTATCGTGCATCTTTTGAGAAATTTCCAAAACAATGACTGAATAGGGCTAAGAAATATTTAACCAGACAATATCAAAAGCACAGAGCGCCAGGCATGATGGCACATGCCTGTAATCCCAGGGACTTGGGGAGGCTGAGGCAAGTTCAAGACCAGAGGCAGCCTGTACAACTTAGCAAAGCCCTCTCTCAAAATAAAAAATAAAAAGGAGACCCGGGGATGCAGCTCAGTGCTAGATCACTTGCCTAGCATGTGCAAGGCACTGGCTCATAAAAAAAGACAAAAAGAAAAAAAAAGTATGGAAAAGCTGATCCAGAGAGCAACAAGCCTATTAAATACTACAGATAATTGGGCAGAAAAAGATTAATGTAGCATTCTCTAACAGTCTATTGGTTTTGCTCCCACACTTTGTAGGTGGTAGCTGGGGATATACATTCCCTGACCACCTTTCCTGAGTTAGCCTTTCAGGCTGAGGAGAACCACACCATGCACTGTTGCTTACCAGGGTCAGAGATGTTGCCAGCCACAGCCTTTGCATCCATCACCATCGGGGAGATTGTTTTGCTCAGTTCATCAGAGGCAGCTTTCACAGCCTCACGGAACTTGGGGTCCTCAGAGTTCTCCACCTCCCTCTTAGCAACCAACAGGATTCGGTTGGCCCGTCGAGCAATGCTGGTTGCTCCAGCAACCAGCATCTGAGGCTGAATGTTGGCCATAGCTACCTTACACTTGTCCAGATCTTTTTTAATTGCTTCTTCAGAAGCATCCAACAGAGATTTGGTATCAATGGCTTCGTCCACCAGCCCTGTCAAGAAAACAGAAATGGAATTTAGAAAAACAGGCACTCCAAAACTCTGTGTCTACTTGTTTCTATGAGGAAGGCCAACACTCAGGATTCTGTCCTTCAGCTCATAGCTCTTCCTATACAATCAAGACCTTCCAGGTGAACACAATCATAAAAAAGAAGACATTGTCCATATGGAGTCACAAAATTTATACCAACCGTCGTCACTGGTGTTCTTTTATCCACCACAGACAACCAGAAATGCAAAGACATTGGGAGGAAACAAGGATTGCGTCTGAAACCTTTACTATATCACTGCCACATTATCTGTTCACATTATTTTCTCCCCGTCTCATTCCCTAGCCATCTGTTGATTGTTGGCAGCGTGCAGTGCCCGAGAAGCGCCACACGGAGGATTCCAATAACCTTAACAGCCTGTTTCTTGTTTCTGTTACCTCTCTTCAGATGCTTCAGGAGCTCCACTTTCATCTCTGGCTGCGACAGACCCCTGTCAGCAGGTTCTACAAGGACAGTGAAGAGCCTACACTCCTCATTCCTTCCCTTCTGTCCTAGCCCTCCCTCCACAGAGAATGGAGAAGATTCAGAGTTGCCACTTCAGTCGCACAGGCATAGGTGTGTTGGTGGTTGGTTTCTTTTTAGAACTACGTAGTTGATAAGTTGGAGGAAACTCTGAGACAAATTGTATTAAACGGTAGCTATTGTGGTTCCTTGAAATGTGAACCTTCTGAAAATGACAGGGACACTTACTGTATCCACAAACACCGCCTCCCAGCCTCTGAAATCAAACTCTATCTCAGACTGGGCAAAGACACTATTCAAAGAGAAGAGAGGAGCTGTAACAATAAACATCACACTGGGAGGGCAGCATTAAAATAAAAGAGACTCAAACAGCCTCTCTTTGGACAAAGTTGCAAGGCTTCAATGAAAAGCCGCCACAGCTCAGCAGCCTTAATCAGGGCCAAGTACACTGGCGAGCACATGACTATCCCTTTATCCAATTACAGCTGAGTAACATAACCAGTCCTGCTTGAGTTTCTTAGAACTAATGGATTAGACAACAAGAACTTTACACAAAATTCTACCTGTCATTTTTTCAACATTATCAATCCACTGGTTCTTCATGGTCTCAAAATGTTCATAAGCAGCTTGATTTCCAGGGTTCCTAAGTAAGATGCGAGCAGCTGAGATGACCTGAGAATGATAAAGCAACCTTTAAACACCAGGGTACTCACACACTCAATATAAAAATCTGCAGTGAAGCTTTTCTTCTCTTTACCTACAGATGGCACCACAAAGCCAAAAACTGGCAAGTTTCTTTTCAGGCTGAACACATTGAGTTTAGTCTCACAAACAGACCCCAAAGTGGGCTCTTCACACAAAAGTTTTAGAGTCACAGCCTAATTTTAAGAAGGTAGTAAAGTGTCAAAGTTCATAGGAACATACAACAAAATTGACGTTTGTTAGTTTATGTAGCGGTACTGGGGAGTTGAACCCAGGACCCCTCCTGCTTACACGCTTTGCAAGTGCTGTACCATTGAGCTGTACCTCAAGGCTATTTTTTTTTTTTAATTTTTATTTTTGAGACAAGTTTTCGCTAAGTTACCAGGCTGCCTCTGATCTCGAACATGCAACCTTCCTGCCTCTGCCTCCTGAGTTGCTGGGATTATGTGCGTGAGCCTGCCCGGCTCCAACATATATTTAAACTCTTGATGTCAACTCTTTCCATCTTAAAAAGCACCATTCAGAAACTAAAAAATTACCCAGCATAATAATAGTGCCCTTGGGAGCTTAAGGAAGGAGGATCACAAGTTTAAGGCCAGCCTGAGTTACAGAGTCTTTGTCTAGAGAGAGAGAAAGAGAGAGAAACTAAAAATTGCTCAAACCTTATATATGAATAATATTAACTGAAGTACCTGTCCACAGTTAATAAAGTGCTTTCACATTCACTGTCTTACTGAATTCTTACAACAACCCTCTGAGAGAGAGAGAGAGAGAGAAAATAGGTATTATCTTCACTTTACAGATGCAAAACCCCTGACTCAAAATAAAAAATGGGCTAGGGGTACAGCCCAGTGGTAGAGCACTTGTGAAAGTATGTGTGAGGCCATGGGTTCAACAACTAAGTACTTCCCCCCAAAAGAGAAAGAAAATGATGTTGTGCTGATATTTTACAGAAAACTAGCCAGGCATGGTGGGACATGCCTATAATCCCAACACTCAGGAGAAAGGCAGAAGGATCAAGGCCAGCCTGGGCTACAAAGTGAGACCCAGTTTTTAAAAAACAAAAAAAGCAAAAACCCTATTACCTATTAGAACTTTAATTCCTTTCCATTTTGTTTTCTCTGGACCCAAATTGCTTTTTGCTCCCACACTTACTATACTCTGGTTATATTATTAATTATGATTACGTAGACTTATATGATTAAGTAGAAAAAAGAAAAGCTACAGAAATATCTGATTTTTTTTAATCCCCTCAGATGCTGGGGAAAGATATAAACTCTAAAATATAAGATAATTTCTCAAGATTATACAAATATTTTTCCTAGTTATATAAGTATATTAGGAAGGAAGTCTTCTTTACTAGTTTTTCTATTTTCAAAACATATGGCCATTGTAAAAAAAATTTTCAAACAATACAAAATCATACAAAGTTAAACACTCAGTATAATCCCATCCCTAGAAACCAAGTTTGGCACTATGAATATGTATGAGTTTTTTAATGTGACCTTACGGTAAGTGTTCAAAAATGTACACAAAGTTTTCTATAATTAACTTTCTTCACTGAATACTGTATGATGGTATTAAAATGAAAAGCAAACAAAATTTAACCTGGGGTGTGAGCTCTCGGGCTGTCTTCACTGATGCCTGAATGCCTTCCACTGTTGACTTATTAGCAGTACCAACGGCAGCTGCCTTCTCTGCTGTAGCTCCAAGCCTTCCTGAATGGTTTTCAAAGTTTGCAGCCCTCTCATCAAATACCTTGAGGGAAAAAATTAGATATTAAGAAAATTTATTTCAATTAAATGGGTCAGGCAATCGAAGAAAAAGTCTCTCTATAAGCAGATGCAGCAACTTCTCAGACTTTAGAGATGACATCAAACCCTACTGCTAAAATAATACTCAAATGCCAAATTTTATCCTTGATATATCTCCTCTGAGGTTTAGCTGTAAGCATCATACATACACATGTGCACACACACACACACACACACACACACACACAAACACACACACAGAGATGCATCCCTGAGTTTTTATTCAAACTTGATTACCAAGTCCAAACAGCATATACGACATTATATATACTCTGCAAGAAGGAGTTCACAGAATAGGCAGAATAAATAATCTCCATTCCCAAAAGGTTTATCCTCTAGTTTGAGAAAGACAGAAACTTACTCCAGTCTCTATCGTAGGTAGCTGAGTACATTACAAGCCCAGAATATCCAGAGTCCTAAACTGAGTTCCAGCCTCCCCTTATATATCCCATTACCATTATTGTTGTAAAAACTCTGCCCTTAATCTCCATGGGGAAAATGATAGCTAGTGCTCACACTCAGGCCTGACACAAAGGCAAAGAGGAGTTACTTTTATTAATCTCAAATGCAGACCCATCTATTTAATTGTCCATATAGTTCTCAAATTTTAAAAAGTTAACTTTTCCTTTAACATGGATATCCTAGAAAGTTGTAGAACATGAAGGGGACCATTTAAATTACTTAAAATAGCAAATGCTCTTTGACCATTTGTTTGGATAATATTATTAGGATTACTATTTGAAAAAAGCAAGGGAGAAACAGCAAGGGGTCAGGTTTAGGCTATATACAGAGCATATCAGGAAGTACTTGGCAGAAAACATCCTCTTTTCTTACCTCCTCCTAAGGGTCTACCTGCCCATACCTTGGTGTTCAAGTCAGAATATCTCTAAAGGTTTCTTGGTTCAATAGCCAGGCACAGGTTGCATGCCTGTAATCCCAGTGACTCAAGAGGCAAAGGCAGGAAGATCACAAGTTCGAGGCCTGAAGCAGCATGTATAACTCAGCAAGACCTTCTCTCATGATAAAAAAGAATAAAAATGGACTAGTAGTGCAGCTCAGTGGCACAACCCTTACAAAGCATGCATGAGTACTGGGACCCAGTACTGCAAACCAACCAAAAAAAAAAAAAAAAAAAAAAGTTTCCCAGTTCAACAGCAAGCTCCAATCCCATTGCCGGTATTCTATGTCTATCTTCTTGAGTCTCTTGTCCCCTCCTGGCCTCATGTTTAGATTCAGCTTCCAGGGTTCCTGACATTTAATGTTCAGAACCTCTACCTATGCCTAAAATCCTTGATCTCTTAGTCCCATCCTCCAGGCCTATCTTTATTTCTTACCTTAGCTGGTCTCCCACACTCTGGACCTACAGGCCTTTTGTCTACCTTGGTTGACCTCTCAATCCCAGAGTATGGCTACTATCTCTCTGATTTAACTGACTGACTAGTTTGCTTTTCTTGGCACTCAACTAACATTTACTAACCACCTACTATTTACTACCACTACCATTTACATTTACTACCACTACAGAGTGTCCAACTCTGAGGTATGTGCTAAAGTTACAAAATGAAGAATACAAAACATCTGCATGTTAAGGAGCTAAAAGACTCAGGGGGGGAAAGGAGCTCATAAACAAATCTTTATAATATGGTGTGCTAGTAACAATATGTTCTGTGCAATAGAACTACACACCTATATTACAGGAGCAAAAGGAAAGATACTTAATGTATCCAGGAGGTGAAGGGTAGTAGGATAAAGAGGAATTAGGTAAAAAAGAAGGGTAAGATAATTAGGCAGAAAGACGGAAAGAATAAAGACATGGGAAGGGCAGAGTATGCATGAAACTACAAGCAACTAGGTATTGCTAGAACATGAACTGAGAGGCAGGGGTTTTTAGGAAATTGATTAGAAAAAGTATTAAAAGCCAAATCATGGAGCTCTGGCTTTATCATAAGACCTACTGAAGAAAGGTTTAACAAAGAAAATAGCAGAGTCAGCTTTGCTTTTTTATATCTATTTTTGTTTTTTTTTGTTGTTGTTGTTGTTTTTGTTTTCAATACTTGGGGGTTGACCCCAAGGCCTCGCACATACTTGCAAATGTTCTACCACTGGGCTGGACCCCCTGCCCACTTTTTATTTTCAATCAGGGTCTCACTAAGTTACACAGCCTGCTTCTGGCCTTGAATTCACAACCCTCCTGCCTCAGCCTCCCAAGAAACTTGGAATAGAGGCATGTGCCACCATACTTGGCTGTATTTTTTGTCTTATTTTTCTTTTTGGTTGGTAGCCCAGTGACAGATTCAGAGAAAACCAGTCAGAGGTATGTAGGCATATAGGGAGTGAGGAATAAAGATTAGAATTAGAGCTGTGGCAACATCAATGGAAAATGGACAGGATTCAGGAAGTATTTATGGGATCAAATTAAAATATCTGATTTATTTATTTGTTGTTGTTGTTAGGTGTCGCCGAGTCAGGTACAACTCATAGCGACCCTATGTACAACAGAACAAAACACTCCCTGACACTGTGCCATGCCCGGCAGTATGTCAGTGCTTCCCTGCTATTCATAGGGTTTTCAATGGCAGATTGTTTCAGGAGTGGATTGCCAGGTCCTTCTTCCCTACAGCACCCAGTGTTCTCAGGTGGTCTCTCATGCAAGGACTAACCAGGCTGACCCTGCTTGGCTTCTGAGATCAGGTGGGATCGGGTGCTAGGATGCTACGGCTGCAGATGGGTTATTAGTATGAGAAAATGAAAGGAAGGGAAAAGTCAATAGTGATATAAAAATTTCCAAGAGAGAACGGGACATCAATATATGCTGAGGACCAACAAACAGTTGGATCTACTAGTCTGAAACTGAGAGAAAACTAGAATGAACAAATGATCCTACGTTAAGGGGTCCATGAATTGAATTGCCCCATAAAATAAAGCAGAGCAATAAAATGGAGGTCACTAGCAAATAATAATAATACAAACCTTCACCCACAAGTTCTACATTGTCTTGGATGCCTAACCCAAACTTCTTCTCCTTTGCTAACAATACTATAATAGCTGGAAAGCCAAATACTTGCTTTCCTAGATTCCTTTGCAGCTGAGGCGGCCATGTTACAGAGCTCTAGACAATAAGACATAAGCAAAGGTCTCCCAGATGATTCCTGGAAAAGTCTTTACTTTTATTCTATTCACCTCCAACAATGTGCCAGGCAATGTCCTAACAAATGGGACTAAAGCAGTTATAAAACAAATTCTCTGTCCACATGGAGTTTTCATGCTAATGTGAGGGATACTGACAAGTAAAAATGAGGTGAATATGTTAAGTGTTGATAAATCTAAGGAGAAAAATAGAATATGCCGATTAAGAAATCCCTGGGTAGAGTTGCTATTTTATATAGTCAAGCGAAAGTGGTATTTCACGACAAAGCTAAAGAAAGTGAGTAACATAGCATATGGGAAGAATGACAAGTGCCCCTGAGATTAGAGCATATAAACATACACAAGGACCACTAGGAATACAACTCAAGAAGATAAATGTAAATAGAGGAACATGACTGGAAAGAACAGTACTGACACAAGAAGTAGACAGAGAAGGTCACAGAAGTAGACAAGGGACCAGAGTCAGTGGTATGCTAAAGCTACTTTTACCAATTCACAACAGTTTACAAAGATCAAAACATTGCTATCTCTTCCCACATCAGCTTTTAATGTCTTCACATTAAAACATCCATGGTGGGAGTATTTACATCATGGAAATCAACCAAAATTGCAAATCAGGGCTTGTGATTTTTGTTTTCTTAGAGAATTGGGTTGCCAGCAAACCAGTGGCCTTGCTGTTCATTGCAAAGACTCTGGCTTCACTGTGGGATAGGAAAGAGTGAGTGGAAAGTATGAGCAGAAGAATGACATCAGAGGATTTTAAAGAATTATCCTGACTTTTGAGAATAAAGTGCTCTAAAAAATAGACAGTTACTACCAGAGTACCTTCCAATCCTTTCTTTCTGTCTTGAACATAATGCCTGGGACAGGAGATGCTACCCTATACCATGAGGAAAAGACCAAGAAAATCATAGAGATGCCAGTTCTCATGGGTTTTAGCTCCTGAACCAATGCCAGAGTGACTTACTTCCATATTTCTGGATATGGGATGAAAATAAACTCCATTTGTTTTGATCTGTGATGGTCAGGTTTTCTATTGGTTGCAATTAAAGACATTCATAACTTGGTAGACTAAAAGATCCCCTTCCACCTGTCATCCATAGTTCCACAACCACTGCTGCCAATGTACATTGTAACCATCTTTTACAAATATATATGTGTATACAAATGTGTGTATGTGTGTATACATGGGTACAGATATTTACAAGTATATATATGTACACATGCACAAGAAAGTGCCAAAAAAGATAAACATTTTAAGTATTAAATTAGAATATTCAATATATACCAATAACAAAAGGTGACTATAAGTCATGTTTGACTTCTGCACTCAATGCTGCAAAAAAAAAAAGTGTTCAAAATATTTACCATCATAATTCAATTCTACTTCAAAAAGTAATACATGGATAACATAGCTTAAAGTGTGTATATATATTTTTGGCACCACTAGTACATATGGCTAGTGAACAGAAAAAAATGGATGTCTTCAGATACCTACCTCTTCCCTGTTGGGTGCATCAGGAGGAGAGGTAGCTGCCACTGCCAATAGCTTGATGGGAGTGGTGGTATCACTGAAAACATCTGACACCTCCTGTGTCATAGCCTCTTGCATCCGGGCTTTTAGATCCTTAAAAATGTTGTTTACAAGTGAAAATCTCCAGCAATGTCCCAAAAGCACACCTGCTAATGTCCTTACTTCACTGACTCATTCATTCATTCATTCATTCACTCACTCATTCACATTTCATTCAATAAATACTGAGTGTCAACAGGCTGAAGTTATGAATCCTGTCCTCTAAGAGATGAGTGTCTAATAGAAGGGTAGATATGACTCCTTTGTCCCTAGAGACTATTCTACCTAATCAAGGAATTTCTTTCCTTTCTTGAGGGCCTCTGTGAAATTACACTGAGAATCATGAGAATGAGCCCAAAGAAGCCCCTGAAATGATACAGAATTCCTCCCCCTTCCCACTACTGGAAGGGCATCGTGCTTACAATAGTAACTGCTGGATGCAGTGCCAAATTTCTAAACAATCTTAAGAGGAAAGAAATCCACAATGGGAATTATGTTTCCAGAAAAATTCAATAACCAAAGTATATATTGATTTCTTAACATAGGTCTAAAAAAGAACATTCTTAGAACCATAAGCTCTTTTTCATAGTTATCTCATTTAGGCCAATGTAAGTTTACTGAATTTATACAAAGAAATCTTTATCATACCCTTGTTTCTCAAGGTGAGTGGCATACACAGGCTAATGATAGTTGAGATGATTTCAGGTGTTACATAGATTATTTTATTTTAATAATTATGTGTTTCTTTTAAAAATATTAGAAAAAGTACAAATAGCTTATAAAACCCATGATTTCAGTATTATTTCTTTTAAATTAACTTATCTGGTTTTCTTTTAAATAACTTTTCTTTTAAATAAAATCATTTAAAATTTTTAAAAGTTCATTTTAAGAAAAGTATTGACTAAATAACAGTAGAAGTGATAAGTGGATAGAGCAAAAATCATGAAAGAGTTCTTGACTAAATGAAATTTGGAAAATACAACTTTAGATGCTACCACACACTGGTGAGCTTTTTCCTAATAAGCTCTAATTTCCTTATATCTTTGGTCATATTCTTTTCATCTTCCCTAAACCCAAGAAATTATATATTTTTAAAAATTCTCTCTTCTATCAACTTTCAATAATGATAAGCATATAAAGAATAATCGTATGTGTTCCTGAGTTCTACCTTTAAGGAGTCCTGGAGCTGCGATGCAAGTGCTCTCGCCTGAGGACTCTCCCCTTCCCCTCGAGCAGCCAGGTCAGCCAACTGAACAGTCAGCTGGTCCACGCGGTCACACTTGGCAAGAAGATCTTGGCGATAAGGTCCCATCATGACATTAGCCAGACGATGCCCTTCGGCTACAAGCCCCCGGATGGCAGCCTGACCTGTACCAAGAAGAAAATAAAATTCATGTAGACCCAGAGAAGGCAACTGCAATGCCATTCTAGCAAGTTTGTTTTTATTTTAAAATAATATTTAATAGGGAGACAGGGTTCTCTGAAAAAAGAAAATACTTTGGAAACAGAAAAGTACAAATAAGAATAGATAACCCAGGGCCTCGTACATGCTAAGCATGTACTCTATCACTGAAATATACCTCAGTCCAATTTTTATTCCTTAATTCTTCTTTTCCATTAGCATTTTTCCATTTCACTAAATATCTTTTTAAAACATGATCTACAAGATGAAGGAACAGCACAGTGGTAGAGCACTTGCCTTACCATGCACAAGCCCCTGGGTTTGATTCCTAGCACTGTAAAAACAAAAAAAAAAATCTAAAAACTTAAAGATTATATTAATAATAATTATGTCACCACTTACTTATTAGTGAACATTCATACTACTTACACACATTCTTCTATTAACTCCTTAAAAGTGAATTATTTCTTAGTAAAAATTGCTAAAACTCAAATTGCTGAGTAAATGGGTATGATTTTTTTAAACCTCTTTACATATAACACCAAATTCAGAAAGTTTGTATCAATTTATTCCTACACCAGTAAGTTATACATCTGCCTAATTTTCTAGCCCTCACTGACACTGGTCATCACCAATTTAAAATTTTATCCTTCTATCCAACAAATACAGCAGATGGAGTATACAGATCTTTCAGCTTCAGCAGGCTTACTATAATTATAGATCCATTTCTAAAATCTCCCCAAAATCAAAATTTTAGGTTATAACTGTTTTAGGTTGACTATGATGCAGGTACACTTACAATTAAAATAATCTGGGTAGTTAAGTACCTTTTACTATAATTTACAAATATTATATTTAAATGGGTACTTGGCAAGGACTGTAAAAACAGAAATACCATAAAATGAAAACATGTATAGAACTGGCAATGACTGGTCAAAGTTTCAGTTCTCACATGAGGCTCTGTGTGTGCACAGAAAAATCATTTATTTTCTGATACTTCTTGATTATAAGGAGTTTATTATTTTATTGGCATCACAGTGAAAAGTGACTAACCAGTGGCTGAAGAACTTTTTCAGCACCTTATCACAGATGTTACAGGACCACTAGCAACAACCTGCTTAATTGCACTGAGACCAGTCTAATGAGGGTTAACTGCAGTAATGCCCTTACCGACTCCCCGGTCGTCCACTGTGGGATTATCAATCCACCTCTGTGCTTGCTCAATCTTGCCCTCAAGGTGGACGGCTGCCTTGGCAGGTCTGCTGTTAGCCACAGCCCTGTTGGTTTTGGTCTGCAGGTTCTGCAGGGCCGTGGCCACCTGTTTGGCCAATGCTCGAGCCTCCGGGGAATCCCCCTTCCCCCTACAGAGAAAAATATCAGGCATCTTGTCACAATTTACATTGTAGACACGATTTGCATTGAGCTGACTTAACTGCTAATGGCAAAGCTAATGAGATGACAAATTACTAATAATTATTATTAACTTGGTTTGAAAGGAATGCTTTCTTCATTTGCCCTTAGAAAAGAAATTAATAAATTCAGATTGTTTTGTCCTAGTTAAGACATAAAATATGAGTTTGAGTCAGTCTAGCTCAATCAAGTTCAGTCCTTTGTTAGCTGAGCTCAATCAATTATCATTAGGTTATCTGCACCCTCAGCCTGCCACCCCTTAAAACACTAGTTCTCTCTGGAACTAGATGTGCCTATGCTGCCATGTTGTGGTAGTAGTAGTGGTGGTACTGGTGGTGGTAGTAGTGCAGTAGTAATAGGATCTTTTGAGTCCTAATTTTGGCCAGGTACTATTGTAAGCACTAGTATTATTTAATCCTCATAACAACCCAATGAGGCAAATACCAGTATTATCCAAAAAAACCAACATCAAGGCACAAAGTTCGATAGCTTTCCTGAGGACCATTATTTACTTTGATAGAATCAGAGTTCAGTCCCAGCACTCTCCCTTTAGAGTGCTCACTCTTAGCCACTACCTTTATTGCCTTATGTTGATATGTAACTCCCAAGCCTTGCCATAACCAATTGAAAAGAGTGGTTATCTAACTCAAAGGCAACATACCTGCCGTCAGGAAAAATACTCAATTAGATTCCGGTGGTTCTCAAACTACAGTGTGAATAAAAGTCACCTGGGATCTTATTTTTAAATACAGATCATTAAACCCACCATCAAAAGAGATTCTGATTAACTACATATCGGAAGGGGTCCAAGGGCCCACATTGTTAACAACCTTCTCAGGTAATTCTTGATCCATACTTCAAAACCATTGCATGGTCAACAAGGGGTGGGAGCTAGAGCTGGCAACACACATTATGCCTGGGCCATGGTAGGTAAACGTCAGAGGAATAATCCCCAAATAAATAAACTCAACCCCCAGAGTGAAACAGATATAGAGGACTCCGCGTAGCTACTAAGAGAACAAGAGGGAGAGGGTGCTTCTAATTACCACAAGATCTGAACACAGTTCAAACTATTGGGTTCCATTAGATGTCTCTAATATTTTCAATAACACTCCATTTTTTACTGAATTTAGTTCTTTGCAACCAAAGAACCTCAGCAAGAGTTGTTGTTGTTAGGTGCTGTCAAGTCGGTGTCAGACTTATAGCAACCCTACATACAACAGGCAAAACAATATTGTTAGTGCTTCTCTGCTATTCATAGGGTTTTTAATGGCTGATTGTTTTTTGCGAGTGGGTTGCCAGGTTCTTCTCCCAAGCCTACAGCACCTGGTGTTCCCAGGCGGTCTCCCATCCAAGTACTAACAAGGCGCAACCCTGCTTAGCTTCAGAGATCTGACGGGATCAGACACCGCAGTGGTACAGATTCAAGCTTCCAAGATCTGATGAGATTGGACACCACAGGGGTACAGATGCAGGACCAGCAAGAGTAGCAACACAGAAATAAAAAGATAATCACAATTATGTCACATAGGGCAGAAACTGCCCCAAAAAACTTATTCCAGACTTCAGAGTCTAATCATAAAAAAAAGGAAAAAAAAATTACAAAGAATCTGACTAATTTTATATCTCTAGTACACTCAGTTATAGAAAAGTAGCTTTCACACTAATCTCATCTCTTATCTGTAAAAATGATAATATTAACCCATTTGCCAAGATGACTAATTTTGGTACTCCTCCCCCCTACTGAGTCCTAGAGGCTGAACCCAAAGCATTGTGCATGCTAAGCAAGCACTCCACCACTGAGCTGTATCCCCAACCCTCCATTTTGTTTGTTTCCTTGTTTTGAGATAAGGTCTCACTAAGTTGTGGAAGCTGCCTCTGACCTCGAACATGCACTCTTGCCCCAGTCTCCAGAGTAGATGGGATTAGAGGATTGTGCCACAGTGCCCAGCAATTCTGGTACTCTTTCATGAGTTTCTTACGATTTTAAATTTCCATAACCTTCTCCATTATGAAGCTAGACAAAGAAAGCATTTACTGGTTCTGATCATGGCTACTCTTGCCAGGGATGGGTGGGAGTGGTGTGTGCACGTGCACACGCGCGCATGTGAGTTTATGTTATAATAAATATAATGATGGCATGAGTAGCCACACTTGAAGTCAACTGTTATCATCTTTGTTGTTGTTGTTGTTAGGTGCTGTTGAGTTGGTATCTGACTCATAGCGACACTCATACGGTTTTCAATAGCTGACTCTTTCGGGATTGCCTTGGGAGTGCGCTGCCAGGTCCTCTCCCATTTTTGCAGTGCTAAGAATTGAACCTAGGACCTCAGAGACTGCAGAGCAGCACTCTACCAATTGAGCTAAATCCCAGCCCATCTTTACCGTTAGTTATTTCTTTATTATTAAGAAACATTAATGAGTGCCTACTATGTATATGCCTGCAGCCATAGCCCTGTGGCATCTGATCCTGTCAGATCTTGGAAGCTAAGCAGGGGCGGGCCTGGTTAGTACCTGGGTGGGAGACTGCCTGGGAACACCAGAAGCTGTAGGCTTGGGAGAAGGACCTGGCAACCCCCTCCCAAAAATCAATCTGCCATTGAAAACGCTATGAACAGCAGAGAAGCACTGACAATAGTGTTTCCCCTGTTGTATAGAGGGTCGCTATGAGTTGGATACTGACTCGACAGCACCTAACAACAACAACAACTATGTATATGGGGATGGGGTTTAGCTCAGTTAGTAGAGTGCTGCTCTGCATGCCCTGAGGCCTTGGGTTTGATCCCCAGCACTGCAAAAATGGGAGGACATGGCAGCCCACTCCTGAAACAATTCTGAAACAATCAGCCATGAAAAACCCTATGAATAGCAGAGAGGCACTGACATTGTGTAAAGGATGGCACAGTGTCAGAGAGTGTTTCATTCTGTTGTATATAGAGTTACTTTAAGTGGGACCTAACTCTACAGCACCTCACACCAACAACTACTATGTATATGAATTTATCCTAGATCCTGAGAATACAGTCTCTGTCTCTGAGCATTTTAAAATGTAGTAAGAATGTAAACAAGATGGGGGCAATGGCTCATGCCTGTAATCCCAGTGACTGAGATAGCAAATCTGAGACCAGAGGCACCCTGTATAACTTGGTAAGACCGAGTCAAAATTAAAATTATGCTGGGGGTACAAGCACTTCCAAAGTATGTACGAGGCCTTGGATTCAACCCCCCAATACCACAGGGGGAAAGAAAGAGACTATAAACAAGCTATATTAATGAGTTAGTATTAGTGAAAATAGATCTACCTATATAGGCATTATATTTGTTGTTGTTGTTCTTAGGTGCCGTCAAGTCGGTATCCGACTCATAGCGACCCTCTGTACAACAGGGGAAACACTATTGTCAGTGCTTCTCTGCTGTTCATAGGGTTTTCAATGGCAGATTGATTTTTGGGAGGGGGTTGCCAGGTCCTTCTCCCAAGCCTACAGCTTCTGGTGTTCCCAGGCGGTCTCCCATCCAGGGACTAACCAGGCCTGACCCTGCTTAGCTTCC
>VMDO01012466.1:0-23830 GCA_007922755.1 Pedetes capensis | reverse complement strand
GATATGTAATCAAATTTGAGTTGTCACCCAAGTTGTTTTCTGTCACCACAACCTCTTGCCTAAAGTATGCCTACCTGGCTCCCACCAAACTTAGTTCATGATACTAGGCAGAAGTTTGCTTTCTTAGCCAGCAATGCCCTCCTAGTCAACATAAGACTTCAAAGAACTCTACTGAATCTTTCACTGGGTGGGGGTGGGGGTGGGGATGGGGGTATTCTTTCATGGAAACAGTTAATGAAACATGTAGGTTTAGTGAAAAGCAGAGTATTTCAAGATACTTGACTCTGGCTGGCCCCAGAGAACTAGGCTAGAGGACTGGAATGGAAAAGAGCAACTTTTACCTTTGACATTATACCCTTCCTTATCGTTCTTTTAGGATGTGTTGCAATTTTTTTAAAGAGAGCAATTTACCAGAACAAAGCAACACCTCTTTTCCATGTCATCAAAGTGTTATAAAAGCCTTTAAGAGAGGAAGCAGTAGTGTGGATGTTGTTACAGGAATAATCACCCAGGACATGTAATTTAAGGATCTTTATAATTGCTACTTAAGAAATAACATTGCTGGGGAAGGAAGAAAGTATCTATGTCCTCCTGTATCTCCCTGAGTCTTTCCATCACTAACCACAAAAATCATTTTCCTTATTTGTTAAGGGAACAGACATGTCACAAACATGGAGTAGCAGGGGAAATCTTATTTTAGGAATTATAAAAACATAACTTAAAAAAAAAATAACTAAAAAATGTCTATAGCCGTACCACTGATTAGTACTTGGACAGGAGACCACCTGGGAATATCGGGTGCCATAGGCATGGAAGAAGGCCCCAGAAGCCCACTCCTGAGACAATCAGCCAGTGAAAACCCTATGAATAGCAGAGAAGCACTGCCAATAGTACTGTGCATGGCACAGTGTCAGGGATTGTTACCTCTGTTGTACATAGGGTTGCTATGAGTAGACTTGACTCGACGGCACCTAAGAACAACTAACAAAACGAGTTCATAGCATCTTAAATGTTTTACTTTTAAACTATGTGATCAGCAATGAATTATTAAACCTCAGTTTACCTCACTGACACAATAGAGGTAAAATCTGGCCTAGCCATGTCAAGAATCAGCAGGAATATGGGAAGTGGCACAATGCAGGCATTTAACCTATGGGGATTCAACTGTATGTTCTGAGGGTAACAGAAGCAGAGGAAAAAGACATTAAAGGGCAATTAAATGGATTAAATACATACTGCCTTCGTAAATCTGCTAATTTAGAAGTAAGAGCAGATATTTCTCCAAGAGAACGCAAAATGTCATCTCTTTCTTTAGGATCATCACACAGTTCTGCAATTTTCCGAGCTTCAGCCAAGGCCCCTCGAATCTGTTCTTCTCCTTCAGGTCCACCATTTGAATCTGCCAGCCAATTCTATACACAGAAAATGAGGAGAATAATGTGATCTACTCTTGAACCACACCTAGTAAAACTTAACAAGGTCTTCAGAAATACTTCTAATCATGCAGCAACACCAGTAATCATATTGAGAGTACTAACATTTTTTAAGTTTCTCAAACATATGTGTTTGTAAAATGCTTGAATATTATTTTACACAGAGGAGAAACAGAAAACTTTAACCTCATAGTGCTATGACCAAATATAGTTGTAAATAATGAACAGTTTTGATTTACTGTAATTTATATCAGGAAATAGGATTCTTAGTATTCAGAGTTAATAGAGTTAGTACTGAGAAGGAAAAAGCACATGGGGATAGGAAGCACAATGTTCCCTATCAAGTTCCTAAGGAACTAATTTCAACTTAACTGGGTGAAGTATTCAAAATTAAGAACCTTTATTTCAAATTAGTCTACACCTGTGATGGTAGGGGAGGTGTTAACATTGGAAACTGTAGGGCATCAGTCAATCAGTCATCACTTCAAAACACCCATATCTACCACCCACAGTAAATAATGGCAAGACAGAGATAAGGAGGGGAGAGGGAGAGATGCAGGATATTCATGGAACATTTTCCTTTATCTGTCATCCCTCCTGAAAATTATCACTACCTGAGCAGCATCAATCTTCTTCGCAATGCTCTGCTTTGAGTTTGTCATGGCTTCTAGCTTGCGAGCTGCATTTTCCACTTTTGCTGTGAGCACATCCAGACCTTGAGATACTTGCTGAGCTTTCTGCATGGCCACTGGTGAAGCTCCTTGTCCTCTACTCAGACAGACAGAGGCCATCATTGTACCCTCTCAAATACTTAACAAAATATTCCTAACACCACACTACATGAGACTTTTGTTAACATACTTGTCTTGCTCTTTTTCCCCAATAATCATGGATAGCACAAGAAAATAGGACTAAAAAAAGCAAGATACTTAAACCATCCACTTTCTTTTGCTTTTAAAAATACACACTAGTTTTATGGAACTATATAACCACTTTGAAGGCAGGCCAGCAGAAAATTTGATAATAATTATTCTCCTCTTGGTGGTGATTACATAACCAAATCCAAACTTCAGTGGGAAAATGTGCTTGGATCTTACTGCTAAGGAGGGCTTTGTTACCATATTAATGTGTGCTTTAGAAATAAGTAGCCCATTAATGTATCTTATTTATGGGCAAGGGTACATTGAAAATGTTTTAGGAGGAGCTGGGCACGGTGGTGCACGCCTGTAATCCCAGGGGCTCGGGAGGCGGAGGCGGGAGGATCGCAAGTTCGAGGCCAGAGGCAGTCTGCATAATTTAGCGAGACCCTGTCTCAAAAAGTAAAAAAAATGGGCTGGGGGTGCAGCTCAGTGGTCCAGCACTTGCAGAGCACGTAAGCTCGAGGCCCTAGGTTCAACCCCCAGTACTGCAAAAAAAAAAAAAAAATGTTTTAGGAGGCAACACACTACCCTAAAACCAGGGTACTGTTCACATCTGACTTTTAGTACCTGTGGGACTTTATGATGTTTAACACACAGGCTTCAGTTTTTTTCTTACTTATAAAATAAATGTAACTTATTAAATGAAATAGGTGACAATATAGTACTTGCCTTGCCTATTTAACAGAGTAGCTGTAAGTATCAAGATAATAGACTTGAAGGCTGGATGTGTGGCTTGCCTCACATTCATGAGGCCTTGGGTTGGATCCCCAGCACCACAAAAGAATAACAATTATTATTATTATTGTTATTATTATTATTATTATTATTATTATTATATACTTGAAAATACTTTGGCAATTAAGCAACACAGTATTATAATCTATAATTATAACTGAATTATCATCATTATTATAATGAACCCAATGATGATCTTAAATGTATACATTCCATTCCTAGGCAACCTATAAATAGCAAAACTAATTAATACTGAGAAGGAAAAAAGCACATGGGGATAGGAAGCACAATGTTTCCTATCAAATTCCTAAGGAACTAATTTCACCATTTTCCTCCCTCAGAAATGGCATGCCACTACTACAAAAATGTGACTTAGGCACGTCATAAAGATTTGCCATCTTTGTATAAGCTCAGATTTTTTTAATTCACACATCCTGATAAATTCAATCATAGGAGTGGCAATTTTAGCATTTAGTAGAAGAGCATGGCTCATCCTAATGTGATCTTCCAATTTTAGAATAAACTCCAAAACATCTTAGCTTCCCCTAAGAATCATATGAATCTGTCACTCATCTATCATCTTTTTAAAAATGTATCTGTTTTTAATCTATACCAATACTTGACGTGATGAACTCCATAAATTTATTGCCAGGTATATGAAAGATATATATAAACCCTTGAACTTGAGGCCTTCCTTTTACCTGGCAAAAGAATTTAAGACTTTAGGAAACATTACTATTTATGATTTAATTTGCTATTTCCTTCAAATCTAATAATTCATGACAAATCTTTTTAGTATATGAATCCAACCATGGAAAAGAAAAAATATATATTTGGACTACATTCAAAATAAAAAGTTTATTGAGTCCCATGTGGTTACAAATATATTCTTACAGCCTAGAAATCCTTTATGACTAGAAGATTATCACTGAAAAAATTATCATTGTGTTTCAGCCTTTAAAAATGATAAATAGCTGGGGATATTTAAGAAAGGACAACAGGAAGATAGCTTTCTAAAACTTTCATCATGAAAAGATATTGCAGGTTCCACTGTGAAGCAGGCCCATAGCTCCTCATCACTGTTGTAGCCTCTTCTCTTTACAGATTAATGGTGGATCCCACGTAACAACTGCCTCATTCTCTTGCTCATATTCATTTCTCTCTAAACACATACAACTGTGTATTTGTGAATTCTAAGTGAAAACTGTCCACAACACTGTGAAAAGGCTGCAAACAAAAGAGCCAGAAATGAGAAATTAGAAGAGCCAAGAATCTTGTCAAACTGCATTAGCATTTCTCCGAATGGGAACAAAACTTCTTTTTGTCCCTTCTGCAAAATTCTTGCCATGGTCATGACAAATGAGACTGCTTCTCAGCAGGAGAAAAATCTCACTGAGCTCAATGAGATCACATTTATTTAAGCTGTTTCTCTTCCCCTTCATGGCAGAGACTCAACCTGAAGCCCCCTGGAACAGCCAGGGATATAGTGAATGCACAACCCCTGGAAAATTATATGTAACATTATATGGACATCTTAATCTGCATCTTTTTAGGTAGAGATAGAAGCTTCCGTCAGATTATAAAGAGGATGTTGACCCAAAAAAGGTTAAAAATCACTCCTTCAAGGTCTGTATTCTTAAGTGAGAATACTCTGAGACCAGGTGTAATGGTATGCAACAGGTTGAGGTATGTTTCTGGGCCCTGTTTGTAGAGACCCTGTGTATGCCAATGATCTCAAGAAGTTATGTAATATTCACAAAGCAAAATTAAGCTTCATCTATACTAGCATCTCAGCACACTTTAATTTTTCTCAATGTCCATATCATGAAATTTCATAAAAATGAGTATCTTTTACAATTTCATTAACTCCATGGATGACTTCCAAATAAATCTATATTATACTGAGTTTTCTCAATAGCAAACTAAATATATTTATTCTATGAGGGGAAAATCTCTAAAATCCAAGATTTGAGAAGGGTAAGGAAGGTAAAAGAATTATGAAACCAAGTAAGTAATGATGAAATAGAAACTCAATAGAGCCCAGAAATTAGCAATTTAGAGGATCATCTGTTTAACTGATTTTAAAAGCGACATGTGAGAGCTAGGGGTATAGTTCAGTAGTAGAGCACTTGCCCAGCATTTGTAAGGCCCTGGGTTCAATCCCCAGCACCCAAAGAAACAACAAGAAAGAAAGCAAGAAAGCAAGAAAGCAAGAAAGCAAGGAAGCAAGGAAGCAAGGAAGCAAGCAAGGAAGGAAGGAAGGAAGGAAGGAAGGTGATACATGAAATAATTCCAATGTTTTCATTTTTTATCTTTCTTTCTACCCATCCTTCATAAAAGACATCTAACCAGGCCAGACTTCAACACTGCCCCTTATTTTTCATAAGCCTATAGCTAGAAACTAAAAAATCAAATTTCCATTTCAAGTATAGAATAAGTTCTTATTTTATTATTAGGCATTTATATATTTTAAAAGTTTAGAAACAGGAAAGTTTACCTCAATCTCAGAAGAATTAATAATACCATGTTATATATTAGCCAAAGATAACTCAGTAAAAACATCATGGACTTGCTTTCTGAATCACCCCATTAGGAATGAGTTACTCACTACCAGTCTGGTAAGAGAAAGCTAACTTTACCTGGCTCGGAGGTCAGCCACTTGATCAGTCATCTGCCCTAGCATTTTGCAGGTTCCCAGGATCTCCCTGCGTTCCTTGCCTGCACAAAGTTCACCAACTTTTCCAGCTTCATCTAAGATCTGCCTGATGGCCTGCTCACCAGCATCTCCTAAAACAGAGAGATATTCAATATCTACATTGTTGATACGTTAATTATTTAGAGAGGATACCTTACAAGTCATTTCATTCATGAAGGAATAGATGACTTTAAATGACAAGTGAATAGAAGGTAATCCATCTGATCGCTAACAGCCAAGCAGTGCCCTTACAACCCCAGGGTGAGGTTTTAACCACAGACACTGCTAGAAAAAGATAGTTGGAACATCCACTTGGAGATACTAATCAGCCTATAGTACCTAGCACCTTCAACCTCCATTAGGCTTTTCACAGCCATTCAAATTTTAATCTAAAACTGAATAAATATTAAATTAGAAAATCCATAAAGCCACAGTCAGTAATCTATTTGGGTGTTATCTTTATATAGTCAGTTTTGCTTTGCAATTCTTATTGGCATCACTATTTAATCTGCTTAATTAAATACTTTGTTGATATAAATGGAAATCTGCCCAATGGGAACTAGTAGAGCTTTTATGCAAATTACCTTTCTGATTCAGGGGATGAGTAAATCAATAATTTTTCAAGGAATTCCCAGTTCATGTTGATTTATTCCTCCACGATAAGAACTGATATGGTCCTTTTAAGGCCCAGTAATGTCTCAGCTAGTCAAAACTATTAGATAATGGAGTATGCTCAAAATGTTATGGTAGAGATCTCAGGATTATGAAATTATAGTAGAATTTCTTCCTTTCCTTCCTTTGCTTGGATTTTAGCTTTTTGTTGTACATCGCAGAAAAGCAGAACTATAGGGTTACCTGGAGAAGCATTGGGATCACGAAGCCAACCTTTGGCCTGATTCAGTTTTGAGTCTATAGAAGCCAACGCTCTCTTCATAGCTTCAGTGTCCTTTTGAAGAAAATCCACAGGATTATTTTCTTTGCAAAAACTGAGATATCATGATACAAAGTAGACAGAGAAGTAGTTACAGCACTAACATACAATAGCAAAATTGGTCCTATGATGGCCTTAAAAATAATCTCACCACACCACAATTCTTATTTCTGTCAAAATGCAGCACTTTGCATGCAAAGCTTCAGTTAATTTTGTTCTGTTTCCTGATGTCTTTATTGAAACTATGAAAACTGGTAAAATTTCTCAAGCCAAAAGATGTTTAATGTTTTCAGAAGGAAAAAGCCCTGTTGTCATATGCCTCATTATCAGCCTTTCCACTGGTCAACATCCATCCACTGCAGCCTTGCCCAGAACCCTCCCCACTTCAGGGAAGCCTCATTAGTATGCAGTGTCACAAATCACAATTCTTTTACATCTTGTTTTCAAATATACACATGCTGGATGATGTTTCACTGTATTTAATCTGCAAAATGTGGAATTACTGATAGAAAATGTTAATGTAATAGTTGTGTTTTAATTCTCTAAATAAACTACTAAATGTTTGTTATACAAAAAGAAAGAATTTTTCTGGCCTTCCCTGCTACTTCTCATCCTTAGTTCCTTTTCTATCCCTATCTGGAAGAGAAGCTAGAATATAATAAGTGGGTCTCAGTTTATTGTTTGCAACTAAGATTCATGGTGATTAGAGAAAAAAAAAAAAAAAAAACTAGCATAAAATCTCCCAGGATACACCTAGCGAAAATGTGTATATTTAATTTAAAATTTTTAAATTAAAAAAAAGAAGAGAATAATATAACAAGTACCCATGTACCCATCCTTAGAATTGGCAGACTGGCCATCTCTTAAGTCTCTTTTTAACATTTAAGACAGCCTATCCCTTTTTTGCTTTAGAGAATTCACTCTAAAAGTGAATTTAGATGGAGTGAGTCAATCCATCAAAGGATAAAGTTAACCTCTAAAATACTAGACAATGTCCTATATCACTAACTTTCTTCAATTTCCAATCCTACAAAACTGGGGTTCTCTTAAACGTGCTATACCATCAGTTCTCCACACGGGGGCACCAGAAGCATCTCCTGTTCCAATTCAAAGACGACTCACACCACCAAGAGCACAAAAAGCGCTGGCAGCATTCATAGTCAGGCTTAAAGTCAGCAGCCTGATCCCAGCTTTTCCAAAGTTGCTATTCAAATGATAGGACTCTCAGCTTTAGGATTTCCTCCTTCCCCACCTAAACAGATACAGATTGTTCTGCTCTAACCTGAATTCTTAGCCACAGCAACAAAAAAAGTAAATTACTGAGAAAGTAGAAATACATTTTTATTATGAAGTTATATGGAATTATGGTAGCTATCAAAAAAAGACAGCATCCTGAAAAGATCTACTTCAAAATCCACTTGTAACTGGTACAAGTAGACAAGCAGTGTTTTTTTAAAGTGTTATGATTCTCATATGGTTTAAATCTCTACACCTGTCTTCCACCTTCTTTTACATTAACTTGTACAGCAAACTTTGCCTCCAAAAGTAATGCAAAGGTTACCCATGAATTAGCAAGACCCAAATCAATATCCTTTTAAAAAGAAAGTGTCAGATAGCTCCCAACCTCAGGGAGTTGGACAGCTTTCTAGGTTTAAAACAAGTTATAGTGTATAAGAAGTTGTCTGGGTACATATTTTTTAAAATTTCACAAGCTCTTACTCAGGGTGTGCGCATACTGTAGAAAAATAACTATGTCAAAGTAAAAATATTTAATTTAAAATCTATTAATAATCATTTCTTTAATACATTTACTTTCAGTGAGAAAACCAGGAGATATTTATATTTCAAAACTCTAAATTCAAAGGGAAAGGAAAGTCAGAAATAGTTTAGTGTCTAGTCAAGCAATAAAGGCTCTTATTTAGGAAGTTAACTGTGAGAATTTCCTACATGTTAGATTCTGTTTTAGCCATTTCTCTCCCCTCAATTACCTAGCTGAACCTCAAATTTAAATGTAATTTAATTTTTTAAATTAAGAAACGGAAAATCACTCCTAAAAAACATTTGATCTCAGTCTTGTTGACTCCAAGCCTCATTATTTTATATAAATGAAACTGAAGAATTTTTCTCTTTTGCCAAAGAAAGTTGTCAAAGATGTCACTAAGCTTCCACAATAGTCAGCAAGTCTCTGCCTTGTCAATTTTGGCTTTGGTTAATACAAGAAAATAAGCTCTAGATATCAAATTCATAATCTTCACTAACATAAAGGACTGTTTTTATTCTCTGGTGTCCCAAAAGGATTTGAAACACAATGGAAAAATAAGCATTGATCTATTCTCCATCCTCAAAAATCATTTCTTTTTTCTCCCTGTACTACAAGGAAAAAATATGATTCTTAGGAATAAGCAATTTACTTCTGAGGTTGGAGATGAGACAATACCAAGAAGTTAAAATTAAGAATGTTTATTTTCTCCTAAATTGAATCAATGGCAAATGTAGAATGAAACTGCATTTTTTAAATTGGGAATTTCAATTAGTTACCAAGGTTGGGATTTTCATTTGTTGTTTTGTTTTGTTTCGTAGAGGGGCAGGGCTGGGAGAGGATCTCATTATGTAGCCATGACTATCTTCAACTCACTATTATAGTATAAGCTAGCCTCAAACTTGTGATCCTCCTACCTCAGACTTCCTAGTGCTGGAATTATAGGCATGCGCTGCCACATCTGGCTAGGTACCCATTTTTAATATATGAATCTTAGACAATTTTGGAGATTTAAAATTATCACTGAAAGAGCCACCTTAAATTGTTTTCTAGAACACAGCATATTATAAGCAATCATTTAAACACAATATAGTTCAATGTCATATCTATTAAAAGCAAAAGTGTTTATGGGAACAAGTATTTTGGTCTCCTAAGAATTTCATATTATCAAATGTAATCAGCACCCTTTCAAAAGTTTTAGAGGGCTACCAAATCAGATGCAGATTAGAATCCCATGCAGATTAGATTTGTGGTCAAGAGCTCTTGACATACATACATATATATATATATATATATATATATATATATATATATATATAGTGTGTGTGTATGTGTATGTATGTGTGTATGTGTATATATATATATATACATATATATATATATATATATAAAATAACTATAATCTTATCAACCATAGTATGTACCACAAAGCATTTTGTTAAACATTGTCATGTAAATCTAAGTACTCAGCATACTATCTGGGTAGGAAATAGAAGAGAAAATACTGCACCTTCATAAGAGTAAACTTTCCAATAAAAACTCAAATTTGGGAAGCGAAAGAAGTCTTCACCAATCTCTTTCCTCATTCTTTCTTTTAAGAGTGAATGTAAACTGGACAAGGTGTTATATGCCTGTAATCTCAGCACTTGGGAGACTGAGGCAAAAAAAAAAAAAAAAAAAAAAGAGTGCAAAAAAGACCAGGTCTAGTCATGCACCGTTCTGGATAGCTGGCAAATATCTATCTGATTCTTTCCCGCTATGGCCTCTTTTACCACAAAACTTAAGAAGATCAATTTTAAATTAAAAAAACACAATGCCTTGGGACTCTCCACATTTCAAAAGGTAGCAAGACATTCTAAAAGAACACTTTTCGTGGGCTTTCCTAGGAACCTGACAAACTCCTAGAATTCAATGTATGTTCAGTCCTAAAGAACACCTGCGAATAACACTAGACTTCTCCTACACACAGTCAGGAAGAACTATAATTAGAAAAGTGAAGTCCTGCAATCCTGATATTTTAAAATTGAAAAATTTTAATATGAAGAATAATGACCCCTCTATACAACTTCCCAATCTGCTTTCCCTTTGTCAAATATCACCTCCCTTCCCACTCCATTTCACTTCTGATCACATTTTTCCACCAATGTTTTGAACAAAGATGTTTCTGGAAAGAATAGATTGAACAATGAGAGCAACTTGCCTTGTCCTGAGACTTCAGGAAATTACCTTCTCTAGGCCTCAGTTCCTCATCTCTAAGAATACTTTCCCAGCTCTAAAAATGCCAGTTATGCCAGTTATGAGCACAGAAACACACATACTAGATGAAGATGACTTAGATTAGACAGGAAACATCACTCCTTTAACTTCTTTTGGGATTTTTTTCCTTGGCAGGGAGTGGGAATAAAAAATCATAAATGCCTGAATTAACTATATATCCTGAACTCCCAGAGATAAATCTCTCATCTATTACCTGCTAAAACAAAACACTAGAACACTCATTAAACACTCATTAAAAGCTCCCCTACAACCTTATTTTTACAAAGTAATCAAATAAAATTCAACCCTTAAATCCTAATGGTCTGCAGTAAGGGCCAGTATGACAGGATCACATGTTCTAACCAACACTTCCTTCTTTGGTAAAGTACAGTACTCTTCCAGCAAGACATCCAAGTCAATCACTACTTTCACTCATCACCAGCCTAGGACCACAGTGGGAGGAAACATACCACAACCAATTGTGAATATCTACTGACTCAAGGTACAAAACCGCCTCTATAGCATTCAAAGAGTCTTAGCATTGAAATGTTTTGAATTTTTTCTCTCACTTTCTCTTAATTCCTAGCATGCACCAAGATATAAGCAAAATAAATACAAAAAAAAAGTTAGAGTATTAAATTTCAAAGAGTGGAATTAGAATTGCATTTAACTCAAATTCTTTTGATTCATAATGTATTCCCAGGAAAAAAATGCTAGCTTGATTTTTAATGATCACTGTAAGATTACTAATTTAAGAAAGGGGCAATCTTTACTTTCAAAAGAATTGAAGTGTTTAAAAGTTATTTTTAATTGTGTAAGTCTGTGTTGAATATAGGTATAAAAAGTAAAATAATTGGCTATTGCATTGCTTCTTTAAAATCTGAATTTATTCAGCAAGATGTACTTTTACCAAGAATTTTTTCCACTTACTTTCTTCCCCCACTTTTTCTAGAGGAACCATCACTTTCCAGAAGAACACTGCACCAGTGGGGAAGCATGAAACAAGTATGGTAAGACAAAGTTAATTATTTATTGGTAGGGGCAAAAGGAGGTGAAGATACTATCTGCATTGAACAGAAAGGGAACCTGGTGGTAACAAACAGCCACAAGGTCCAATTAATTCACTGCTAACAGTTGAGCAATGAAAGATGCATAATCCAATTAAACTAAAAATAGCCAAAATCCTAGTTACCAATGTCCATTTTCAAGGTAAAATTTCTTATTCCAAATGTTCTTGTAACTAACTAAAATGCATACTCTTGAAGGGTGAGTAAAGGTAGAGTGGATGGGGACAGGGATGGGAGGGAGACTTGTCCCGTATATCTTTTTATAGTATTTTGATTTTTGAACCAGTTAAATGTATAACAAAAGCAAAGGTAGGTTAAAAAGATAAACCTCTTGTTCATTTGAATGCCATTATGTATTTGAGCTATTTATTTATTTATTTATTTATTTATTTATTTATTTATTGGCTGAAGGAACTTAATTTACTTTCATTCCCAATAAAGTTAGTTTTACAGCATCCTAACAAACTGGCTTCCTCTCAGATCAGCATAACACTGGGAAAGGTACAAGTCTGCAAATGGTGAGAACCAGGTCTATTTCCTTTGTAGCTCCATAAATGCCTAATCCTAGTCCTGAAAAACTCATTTGAACTTTTCTAAGAGGCAGCTCTTGATGGCACTTACACAAAATAAAGCTCAGTAACACTTATTGACTAAATGGATGACTTTTCCCCTCCAAAAACAGAGAAACATTAAAATTAAATGCCTCTTCCTCCTTACTATTTTCTCATCTGCTAGAAGCAAAGGAAAGAGATTAGGTTAGGAGAACATAAGGCCATTGAGAATTATGTCTGCTTCACAGCTTAGGCAGAACATGCAGTAAGCCGGGGAATGAAGTTAGGAAAACCACTAACAATACTTTACTTCTTTTGTCCTTTTGATTTTGACTAGTAGGACTATTATGCAGGACATTATGCATTATGGCTTAAAACCTCAATGACAGATCAAAAGCAAAATTTCAGAGCCTGCAAAGAAGACTGGTAGGAAAGGCACATACAGAAATGATATCAGCCAGAAATATCCTATCTAAAGAGCAGGATCTATAGGTAACTCAGGGGCCACCCAGTTACCTAGGGAAATCTGCCCCTCAAATGAAGCCAGTGGGAATGACCAGGCAAAAAAAAGTTGTAAGGAGGCTGCTCAAAGGGATAAACCTACCCACCAAATATAGAAAGCCTGATATCCCATAGTAATATATTCCTTTTTGTTTTTACCTAAAGAAATAGCTCAATATGAGCCCAACACAGCCCAGAGTCCCATATTAAATCACGTTCTGACGCATATTCAAGCACAGTGTTAACACACCGGCACACAGAATGAGGCACAGCACACAGCACAAGAAAACCTCACAGACATGCTTTTTCTCTTTTTAAACAAAAAGGAAACTAAAGGGCAAGAGAAAGCTTACCTTCTAAACGTGAGAAAAAGAATAAAACAAACAAGAGAACAAAAAAAGATGCATAAAGAAGTCATAACAGGGAAGTGAAAGCTGTCACGTATTAAATCAAATTAAATCAAATATCAAAGACTTAAAATGATTTTACCACAGATTTAAAATACAGTCTTAGAACCAACTGAAGAACTTCACATCAGTAAGAAAATTCCTCTGTAAACAAATCCACAGTTAAAGTAAACTAATTTATTACATATACTTCAAGTAGCTTTCCAGATAAGAGAGAAGGCTTGTGATTTTATGACCCATGTTTGACCTTACCTTATAGGGGTTCTGGAGGACAAACACAGCTCTACTTAGTACCCAGTGGGAGTCAAACTATAAAATCTCCTCCTTAGTCTGCTAACAGCCTGCTGGGTGGCCCTGGAGACCACATCTGGGTAATACATGGGAAAGCCAAATCCTGGAGACAGTGTGTTCCCCCCACAGCCTGCATCTTGGGCTCCTATAAGGAAAGTATAAACCAAAACATCTCTGGTCCCTCAGACCTGGAAGCTTTGTTCACAGTTACTACACAGGAAGTAGATCAGAGTGGCAGCAACACAAATCCACCGCCGACAAGCACTACTAGGAATCCATCAACCCTTCCAGTGTCCAAGAAGAGTTTCTAGACAGGGTAAAGGCATCCTGCAAACTAACTGACAAATGTGAAGATCAATATTTTTTATAAACTTTCCTTAGGAACAATGGAATGAACAAGAGAAACATCTAGAAATGCTAAGAATTTCTTCTGTATATTTCTCTGGATCAAAGGTTGGTTAAAGAAAGTTTTCCATAAAGTTTTCAGAATTACAAGCATATTCTGTACCTTTCTTAGTTACCTGGCAATAGCCACCCACATAAAAAGCAGTATATGTAAAGAAAGTACATATACCAGAAGTCCTCTATCTGCCCAACCAATGAGAATCCAGCATAAAGGAAATGTTAATACCTATCAGCCTTCCACTGATATCAACCCCATAAGCCTATTTGTTCCACGCTGGAACAAAGAAATTTGAAAAAGTGGCAAGTAACCATAAAATAAAACTAAAGAAGAAACTATTCTCACTACATCTGAGTACTCTTATGGTATACAGAGTTACAAAATAAAATGTAAGGTGGGTGATAATCAAAATCCCCAGGAGGTGAGAATCTGGAATTTTGCATATTTCTCCTCCAATAACACTTACTTTGCTGGCCCAGGCATCTTCATCCCAAGAAGTGAGTTGTAATACACGAATAATCTCATTAATTTCGGCACTCATCTTGTCTACAGTAAAATTGCGATTTTTCAAAGCTTCTTCTATACCTTGGTTTTTTGAGTTTTTAGTTGTTACAAAAATCTTCATAGCTATAAAAGTAAACACAAGGTCAGAAACTAAGTTTGGTATGTAATCTGGTTATACAGCAATCTTCACACAAGATGTTCCACACTCTGAACATGTGTTTTGGGACTCTAATGTCTTAACAAACATATATAAAACAAATCCTGCAAATCTGCCAATAAAGTTCCAATATCTGCAACTTTCATTATAAAAAAATCCTTAGGGTACAAAACACTACCACAATATGATTACAGAACTAATTTACATGCATGTACCAATGACTGACAATGACAAAATATCTAATATGCTTCTCCATTGGTTATAATCCTGGGCCCTAATACTGGCTCCATACACTGCATATCTAATGAACAGGATGAAAACCATCCTTAAAACTGTGGGGTATCCTACTGCCCCCACTCCCAGTAGAAGACCCAAAAGAATCAAGTTTATCTTTCAAGATTTCTCTCAATATGTAGCAGAGACTTTCTAACACCCAAAATAAAGAAGAAAAATAATAATACTATGGAGCACCAGAGAAAAAGTTTATCTTCCTATGAAAAATTAAAATTGTATAAGCAAGGATTGGCCTGCAGCCATAGCCCTGTGGCATCTGATCACATCAGACCTTGGAAGCTAAGCAGGGTCAGGCCTGGTTAGTTCTTGGATGGTAGACCTCCTGGGAAAACCAGGTGCTGCAGGCTTGGGAGAAGGACCCGGCAACCCACTCCCAAAAATGAATCCGCCATTGAAAACCCTATGAACATCAGAGAAACACTGACAATAGTGTTTCGCCTGTTGTACGCAGGGTCGCCATGAGTCGGATACCGACTTGACAGCACCTAACAGCAACAACAAGAAGTAAGGATTAATACTTTATTGAGTTACTCAAATTTAAAAAAGAAAAAAAAGTTCCCAATAACTTCTGCCACACACAGAACAGCTGACCCCAAAACTATTTCCAGGGTTGGGGCTATAGCTCATTGGCAGAGTGCTTACCTAGAAAATGCAAGACCCTAAGTTTGATCTCCAGCACTGCAAAGATTCTATTTACAAACTTGTATTTCCTAGTACATGTAAAGTCTTTCTGAATTCTCACATTCCTTTTTTAGCTACTACCTGGAACACAAAAGCAGGTAACTAGGGGAGGGAGAAGAATCACAGTGACATGGCTTATAAGATTTTTAAAATAAACCTGCCCTCTGAGAGTTAAACTAATTAACCCACAACCTGACTAGGATAAGTACATAAACCACGAGATGTATACTGACACTCAGTAAGTGCAAATTCCTTTTGCTAGTTCAGATAGCAGGAGAGGAGGGAAAGTTTTAGAGAAGATGAATGCTGGGTTCTTAGCCAATCAGCTGCAACCAACCTGCAACACTCAATCATTACCCAGTCTAAAGGATATACGTAGAAGCAGCAAAAGAAAGCGAACCTCTGAGTTCAGAACTTGCTTTTTTTTTTCCCCACACCTGTAAGTACAAACAGGAAATACCTGAAATAAGAACAGGAAGTAACTCTTTCACAGTGTTCATCGAATTCACCAACATCACTCGGTGCTCCTGGTGAGTCAACTCCTGCTGTCTCTCATCAATCATCTTGGCCATCTTAGTCATTCCTGGGGCACAAGAAATAAAGTGTACAGAATGAGTAGTGACACATGCTGGAGTCTGGCTTTCTTAGCCTAACTCCATTATAAGTTGTTATGAAAGCCCAAATGGATTGCCCACTTATTTAAACAACAGATGACACTGAACTATAGCATTTATACAATTTTATTTTATTATATTATGTGAGAGAGAGAGAGAGAGAGAGAGAGACAGAGTGTGTGTGTGTGTGTGTGTGTGTGTGTGTGTGTGTGTAATGCAGGGGATCAAACCCAGGGCCTTGGGCAGGCAAGGCAAGTGCTCTACCACTGAATCACATCTCCAGCTATCTTTTCAATGAAAGTAATTTATTAAATGAAACCCCTAAATGTGACATGGTGCTGGGATTTAGTTCAGTTGGTAGAGCACTGCTCTGCAGTCTCTGAGGTCCCGCACTTGATTCCCAGCACCGCAAAAATGGGAGAAGGATGTGGAAACCCACTCCCAAGGCAATCCCAAAACAGTCAGCCATTGAAAACCCTATGAGGGTCACTTTGAGTTGGACACGACTTGATGGCACCTAACAACAAATGTGACATCATTTTCACATTTGACACAAAAACACTCATAAATACTAAAAAACAAATGAATAAATATATAAACAAATATATTTTTGTAGAAAAAATTAATTCACAAGTAGGGGGATAATATTCTGCCAGGGTACTATACATACAGGTTTCATACCTTATACTGGCCACTGGGCTATGCTATGTAAGAATCTGATATGAGTCTAGTACTGAATCTAGTGACTAAAAAAAGTTCTAAGAACAACAATGATTCATACTGTTTCCATCTTTATATTTTTCTGTTTATTTTCTAAATTGGTCCAAAATAAGTAAAAACTAGTTTCATAATTGCCAGCAGCTATACCACTGTGGTGTCCCATCCTGTCACATCTTGGAAGCTAAGCAGGGTCAGACCTGGCTAGTACTTGGATAGGAGGCTGCCTGGGAACACCAGGTGTTGAAAGCTTGGGAGAAGAACCCAGCAGCCCACTCCCAAAAAATAATCAGCCATTGAAAACCCTATAAATAGCAGAGAAGCACAATAGTGTTTTGTCTGTTGTACATAGGCTCGCTTTGAGTTGGACACCGACTTGACAGCACCTAACAACAACAACAACAACTTTCATAATTAGAAACAAATAGAAATATTATAAAAAATAATTGCAGTAATGGCAGTATTTGAACACATCTGGGGTTTTGGAATCAGTCTACTAGCACTTTTTATTTACTTTGGTTATTATTTAAAGGCACTATATGATTTCCTAAAGCTTTGATTTTCAAATTGCTCCTAGGATTTTTTAAGTTGTCTTATAGACCATCAAGACCAAAGGGAGGTGGGAAATTGGGGCTGCCTCTGTTTCACACAGAGTAGCTTCATTTTCTCTTTTATATATTGGGATTCTGCACAAAATTCCATTTAGAGAAATTAAGTTTTTTTCCAGTGTTATGCTAAAATTTTAAATACTAAAGCTCTGGGCTAGGAGTGTAGATCAGTGGTAGTACTTGCCTAACATACATAAGGCTCTAAGTTCAATCCTCAGCACACATACAAAAAAGAGCACAGCTCTGCAGCCATCAAAGAAAACCATTTCTAGGTGATCTTTAATGATGGCTCAGAGAAATTCCTAAATGCCATTAAGTTTGTAAAAAGACTACACTAGAACCTTATAAAAATACTCCTAAGTAAAAATCACCATTTCACATAAAATAATTTTATAAGGTGATAAACACCAAGTTAAATAAGTAAAGTATCATCCACACTTAAGGACTCTCAAGGTCATGTTATACATCTATAACACCAAAAGTTGGTATCTGTTTGTGTATTTTGAATATGTAATACCCAGATGCCTAAATAACCATTTCAAAATGAGATTTAACCACACAGCTCTTCTTTCCTTCTAGGTCTGATTATATTATGCAGCCTTGGGCTAGGGCATGAATCCATAATAGTAGACAGGCTAATTAGTAAGCTAAGAGTTCATAAAGAGCTACAAGCCAGCTGGCAGACAGTGAAGGAATGCTGTGTAATATGGGATGATGAGGTCAGGATTGAGGGTGGCCTTGAGCATTACAGTAATAGAAAAGTATTTCCTACATTCTCCAGCAACATTTGCAAAGCCTGGCTTAATTCATCTGACAGGGCCAGGATTTGTAGAAAGCAGATAAGATTTCAAAGAAAATGACATCTCCTCAGAAGCCCTGCATCAGCTTCATCAACAGAGTAGAGACACCTGAAAGCCCAATGCATAATCTCCTATCTTCTGCAAAAAGAGAAGGGTATCTTTTCTTCTTGATTCAACATGGACAACTTATTACAAATTTTTATTATAAAAATTGGATATGACTAACCTGGCCCAAGATTCTTTGTATAAGTGACCAAATCTTCCATAGTTTCCACCACCTCTGCCACTGTAAGATATTCCAAAATTCCTTTGCAAACTCTAATAATTTTACGAACCTGAAAATATATTTCAGAGGATTCAGTTAAGTGAGTGAATAACACATAGAACACATGGCAATGCAGATATTTAGATCTTTAATATTTTATCATTCTAAACAATCATCCATGCTTTCATTATTATCTTTAAACTAGGCTTTTTGCATGGGCCTCAGATTGCCTACCTCAGCCTCGTCGAAGGTAAGGAGTAGGTCTGATGTGCCAGAGAGGATGCCCCTTGACCCATCGATGAGATAATCTCGAGCAGGCACTGAGTAAGGGTCTGTCTGAAGCATTTGGGCTGCCTGAACAAGCTTGGTACAAGCATTCTCAACCCTGGGGGAAGAAAATGGGTTAACTCCCTAGCATAGTCTATGACATGCAAATGCAAAAAATGTCAATGCATATAAATTCACATTTTTTTTCCTACATGGAAAACAGCCAAGACCCACTAATAATAGGACCTAGGTTGTTAGATTTTAGAATCTGCTGTTAATGGTTGCATATTCATTCATTCATTCATTCATTCAGTGAACTAAGGTTGTAAATAACTTAGTTTTAGTTCTTTCTTGACAACAACAAATGATGAGAACACATGTGGGACCTTTTACTTTAGATTGCTATGTATTTGTAATTCCTTTGTGTAATTCCTTTGTTTCCTTACTCCTCCCCCCTACACAACCTGCATAAAGAATTGAAACCCTGACAGCATTTTTGTAAATGGACCCTCAAGTTCTCGATTTTATCTTTAAAACTAGACTTTTTTTCCTGGTTCTTAGAACCTGAGTGGCCAGTTACATTTTCAGATTTTACACCTGGAAATAAAATGCCAAGACACTGTTAGTGAAGTTGAAGAACCCAACAAAGCAAAGGAATAGGAAGAAACATAAAGTATGAAATAACACAAATTTCTTATCCATCTAACTAAATGGATGTGTTCAACAAATCCATTGGACCATTTGAAAGCAGGCCTATAAAACTGTTGTTAAAAGATCACCAGCATTAACAATTGAACCAGTTATTAACAGTTTAGTACTAACAATTTAATATAGGCCACCATATTAGCCAAGGTTTTGGGTGGTGCTGGTGGAGGGAATTCATTTAAAAGAGGAACCCAAAATGCAAAAGCCAAGTATTCTCCCTGACCTTCCTGTACTATTAAAATGTATTCATTCATTCAATTATTCATCCACACAGAGGTAAAAAGAAACTAACAGATCATTTCCTCTGATCTCAAACTTAATATACCCATTGTTATCACTGTATAACTTATAAATAACAACTTACTTAAAGTAAAAATGCTAGTCAGTATTATACATTCTTATTTGAAAACATGAAAAAAATAAAAAATAAAAGGCTACCTCATAGGGCTGTTTTGAAGAGCAAATAAAATAATAAAAAAACTCCACAAGAACACAGCAATGTTACCTTGTAAATAAAAAAGAATTATACCAGGTGAACATATGTAATCCCAGTGATTCAGGAGGCTGTGAGGCAGGAGAATCAAGAGATTGAAGCCAGAGGTAGCCTGAGCAATTTACGGAAACCCTACTTCAAAATATAAAACAAAAAGGGGGCTGGAGATATGGCTCAATGGTGGAGTGCTTGCCTTGCATATGCCAGGTTCTGAGTTCAACCTTCCCCTATTGCAAAACATCGAATTAATTAATTAATTAATTAAACCAATGTAATTTTAACTACATAAAAAGCACTGGACTATGGAAATAGTAGGCATGTATATAAAGATGTAAAAGCACTGCTCCAACTCTCAAAAAGCATACTTTACTAAGCTAAGACACAAATATTGGTGCCATAGGGTAGTACTTAATAAATATTCAGTGAAGGGCAAGATCGATTTGATGTAGCTCTTGATCAGTCTTAAGGGACTAGAGGCTTTGTTCTTTTTACTTTTTAAATTAGAACTTTAGTTTAATTTTAAATTATATAATATACACGCAGATATACCATTATTAAACAAAATATACACACATTTCAAAGTAAAAGAGCATGCAGTGAAAAATCTCCTTCCTTCCACTATCTTCTAGACACTCAAATTCCATCGCACTTGCAACCAATGTTGAGTTCCTTCCATGCTTTCTCTCTGTATAAATGACTTCATGAGACATTTTAGACAGACAGAAACAAGAATATGCATTTCCTACTTTTTAACACAAACAGTATCATATTATGCACATTCTGCATTTTTTCACTTGCAGAGATTCTATTAAGAAGTATAAAATGAGCCACTTCCTTCTATTATACAGCTATATAATAGTTCATAATTTACCAGTTTGCTACTGTGAACTCTTTGAATACTCATTATTTTACCCCACATGGATATATCTGTAGGAAACATTCTAAAAATGGACTTGCTAACTGAGCCTGGTGGCACCTGCCTGTATGTCAAGTTGAGGTAGGAGGATCATGAGTTTGAGGCCAGCCGGGGCTACATAGCCAATTCCAGACCAGCCTGGGCTACACATTGAGACTTTGTCTCAAAAAACCACAAAATGAAGCTGGGAGTGGTGGAGGATGCCTGCTATCCCAGCACTTGGGTGCTTAGACAGGAGGATGGGTGCAAGTTCAAGGCCAGCCTTGTCTACACAGCAAATTCCAGTCCAGCTGGGCTACACAAGAAAAAAGAAAAGAAGAAAAAGGAAGAAGAGGAGGAGGATTTTTTAGATGTCTATACCTTGAATAAAACTTAAGTACTTACAAAAAAAAAAAGCATAAAATAAGTTGCTGAGTCAAAGTTATGGGTAGTTGTAATTTTAAAAAGCACTGCCATAATGCAGTTAGCAGAAGTTATATAAATTCACATTTTTTACCACAATGTACGAGAGTACAGAAACAGTTTATTGAGTCTCACCAATTCAGTGTGTAATCAAACTTTGGACTGTTACCAATAATTTACCAAAATTGGATGTCATAACAGTTTTTTTCAATTGAAGTGATATTCATGTAACAATCATTCACATAACCATTTCAAAGGGTATACAATTCAGTAGCACTTAGTATTCACAATGTTGTAAATTACTACCTCTCTCTACTGTCAAAACTTGTCATCATCTCAGTAAAACACCAAGTATTCATTAAATAATCACTCCCCATTCCCTTGTTCCCCCATCCCCTGATAAACATTAATCTGCTTTCTATCTCTATGGATTTGACTATAAATCATGCAACCTCTTTCTTGTCTGGCCTATTTAACTTAGTATAGTGTTTCTGAGGTTCATTCAAGTTGTAGCCTCTATGAGAACTTTATTCCTTTTAATTGGTGAATAATACTCCATTGCATGTGTACGCCAAAATTTGCTTTATCTATTCATGCACTGATAGATATTTGACTTGCTTCCACCTTTTAGCAACTATGAATGATACTGCTATACACATTCATGTACAAGTTTCTGTGTGGCTATATGTTTTCATTTCTCTTAGGTATATTCTGAGGATGAGAATTGCTAGTTAGCATCATAATTCTATGTTTAACTTTTTGAGAAACTGCCAAACTATTTTCCAGTGTTGTATCATTTTATATTCCCACCAGCAAAGTATGAGTTTCTAATTTTTCACATCCTCACCAATACTTGTTATATTTTGTTGTTTCATTTTTATTAAAGCCACACTAACAAGTGTGAAGTGATATCACATTGTGTTATTTGTATTTCCTTAATAACTGAAGATAATAAACATCTTTTTAATATGTTTATTGTTCATTTTTATATCTTTTTGCAGAAATGGCTATTTAATTCTCTTGTCCATTTTTTATTTCAGTTGTCTTCTTGTTGTTGTGTTTGTAAGGGCTCTTTATATAGACTAAACCCTCTTAAATGTACAATTTGTAAATATTTTCTCACATTCTCTTGGTTGTCTTTTTATTCAATACAATTTTAATTTCTATTCCTTTTGAGTTAGATTTTCAGATTTTTAAAATTATAAAATCATACACATAAAAATTGAATGAACTTCAAACATAAAAAGTTGCATGAATTTTAATTCATTCATCTATTAATCATGGTTCCAAAGTAAAACAAGCTGGGTGCCATGGTGCACATCTATAATCCCAAAACTGAGACAGGAAGATCCCAAGTTCAAGGCTGGAGGCAACCTGTGCAATTTACCAAGACCCTGTCTCAAAATAAAAAATAAGAAGGAGGCTAGCAGTGTAGCTCAGTGCCAGAACACTTGCTTAGCATGCACAAGGCCCTGGTTCAGCTCTCCGGTACCAAAAAAAAGAAAAAGAAAAAGAAAAAAGAAAGAAAGAAAACAATACCAGGTGTGTTAGAACCCCACCCTAGCCAAATCTTCATTCCTACCCTCCAGAAGTAATCATTCCTCTGAATGTTGTGCTAATTATATATTTGATTTTCTTCATATTTATATTTATACCTACCTAAGCAACAAACTGCTTAGTTTTGCAGCATTGGAACTTTAAGGCAATCATACTGTTATGCATGCTTCTGTGATTGTTCTTTTGTTCAGCATTATGATTGAAACCCATCATATTCACAACAATAACTACTATGTCATAGCCTCTGTAGGCTTACCCTAACTAATTACCCATTCTACTTCTGGTGACATTAGAAGTGCTCAAGACTATCATTTTTATATTGGTATTAATATGAATAACTCTGCTATGAATTGCCTTTTACTACCCCTGGTATACATGCACAGAGTTCAGGTTCTATATAAATTAGTAGAAGTACTGAATTAAAGAAAATAGATAGAATCAGCTTTACTAGAGAATGTCAAACCGTTTTCCAAAATTATTATACCATTTTCAGACTCCCCCTATTACTGTTCACAATTGGTCCCCAATGTCTGAACTTTTAATTTGCCAATCTGGTTAGTATGAAGTGATAAATTATTATAAATGTAATAAGCATTTTCCTTTTACTAATGAAACAGATTTTTTTTTCATGTTTAAGGGCCCCATGAGTTTTAACAGGCTTTTGTTACATTTTTGTTGCTCAGTTTTAAATAATTTTCATTATGATTTCTCTGACAATGAATTGTTTGGAAAATTTTAAATATACTTAGAAATATAAGTTATCTTCTCATTACTGATTCATCACACAAATGTACTGTGCCAAAAAATGTGGTAAGTCTAAGGTTCAATGTGTTTAAGCTAGCTAAATGGCGTAATGCAAGATCAATTTTATAAATTTTCTGTGTGTGCTGGGATGTGACCC
>VMDO01012465.1:0-62103 GCA_007922755.1 Pedetes capensis | reverse complement strand
TGAAAGTATAGTGCCTATTGCAAAATGCTTTTCAAAAAAGCTGTTGTATTATTTTAACATGAATATATTCTCCTACTAAAACTATGAAGGGAAATTTTTTAAATCTGTTTTCTTTAACAATAATTCTAATCAACAGAATGGCATCATTCAATACAAGTTCATAATTGCCATAAAATAGTCTTGCCTAAAATTAAAACTATTTTAAAATATCACAGTAATAATATTCAGCAAGTGTCATATTTTTTAAATTTCTACAAATTTCACTCATTATTAGTACCATGGAACATCAACATGAATAGGCACACCCTAAACAACTACAGGCTGACAATAATAGATCTAGAAATAACTATTATTTGTGTGGGTAAGGAATAGACTTTTCCAAACATACAGATTAAAATGTATAATTCTGGCAAAATTGTATTCAAAAAGAGAGAGAAGAAATGGAAGAAGAAGAAGAAGAAACTTGGATGGCTATATTTGTATTTCATATTTTGCAAAGAGTATTTGTGTTTCCAGGTAAACATTAATTAAAACTCAGATTTAAATATTTTTCACTCAAATACCATATGACTGAGACAATTTTAATGTATGTTTCTCATTCTAGTAAAATGGCTACTTTGTTGTTAAAAACTACAATGTAGAGGCCTGCTCTCTTAGCACAGCTGCCAGAGCATCAGTCTCATAAAAACTAAAATGTTTAATACTGATATGGTCTTAAAGTTTACAAAAATGAAATCCAGCCCTCATTACATGACATACATGACGTGTCACTTCAATATCTTACTGATACATGATGCTACGAAAGAGCTAAACTTACGTAACAGTATCAGGAAATTATCAAGATATCTAAGAGCTTTCTCTTAAAAATGGCACATCACATGTGAGGTGTTATAGATTGTAGATTCTTGGAAGAGAAATATGTTATATATTGTAGAATGCTTGAAAGACAGAAAAACATCTGTTCCCTTCTGTCTACTCTGATGAAAGCTCTAAGTATCCTAAGTTAGGTTTTCCTTTCTCTGTTTATTTCCATACTCACAGTAACCAGTGATTTCCAAGAGAATTCTTGAGGGTTGACAGAGAATACGAAAGCAATGGGAATCTTAATACAGTAGATTAGGAATAAGAAAGTAACCATTTTAACTTGAGTTTTATGTGCTTTAACTTGTGTACTTTATAAGTGAGTTCTCCACTACACATAAACACATACATATATCTATATGTCAATGCATAGATATCAGCCCAGGATTTTGAGGCCAACATGGACAACAGACCAGGAATCCACATCTCTAATAATAGGAAGATGGAGGAAGAGGAGGACGAGGAGGAGAAGGAGAAGAAGAAGAAAGTAGAACTATAAAATGTAAAAGAAACTAGACTATAAAAATAAATAGGTTGCGGTGAAAAAGGAACACTATTACATTGTTGGTGGAGCTGTAAATTGGTCCAGCCACTGTGGAAATCAATATGGAGATATCTTAAGAAACTGAAAATAGATCTACGTATGACCCAGCTATAACACTACTGGGAATTTACCCAAAGGAAGATGGGTCATCATACCACCGAGACACCTGCATCTCCATGTTCAATGCTGCACTTTCCACAATAGCAAGGATATGGAATCAACCAAAGTGCCCATCAATGGAAGAATGGATAAAGAAACTATGGTACATATACACAATGGAATACTACTCAGCAATCAAAAAATGAAATAATGCCATTTGCAGCAAAATGAATGGAGGAGAAAATTATTTTAAGTGAACGAACCCAAGCTCAGAAAGAGAAACACCACATGTTCTCACTCATATGTGGGAGTTGAATCAAAATTATAAGGAGGAAACATCCTATTCAAAGATCGGATCAAAATAAAACAGAAAAAAAAACTAAGAATGGTGTCAATATAAATGGTCTAGAAAATGAATAACACAGGTTGTTAATGAGTCTTCCTCCAATCTTGATGCCACGTTCTTCCTCATAAAGTCCAGCTTCTCGGATTATCTGCTCAGCGTATAAATTGAAGAGACAGGGTGAAAGTATACAGCCCTGACGCACACCTTTCTCAACTTTAAACCACTCAGTGTTTCCTTGTTCTATTCGAACAACTGCCTCCTGGTTCATGTACAGATTTCTCATGAGCACAAGTAGGTGTTATCCATAATTTCTTATGATCCACACAATCAAATGCTTTTGCGTAGTCAATAAAACATAGATAGACATCTTTTTGATATTCTCTGTTTTCAGCTAATATCCACCTGACATTAACAACCTGCGTTATGCAGATGACACCACTTTGCTTGCTGAAAATGAAGAGGATTTAAAACATTTACTGATGAAGATCAAAGATCATAGCCTTCAATATGGGTTATGACTAAACATCAACAAAAATCCTCATGACTGGGTCAGCATACAACTTCACAATAAATGGAGAAAAGATTGAGGTTGTCCAAGATTTTGCTTTGCTTGGCTCTATAATCAACACCCACTGAAGCAGCAGCCAAGAAATCAAAAGACACATTGCTCCAGGAAAAGCTGTGGCAAAAGATCTCTTTAGAGTATTGAAAAGCAAAGATGTCACATTGAAGACGAAGGTGCGTCTGACTCATGCCATGGTATTTTCAGTGGCATCATATGGTTGTGAAAGCTGGACATTGAACAAGAGAGACAGAAAAAGAATTGATGCGTTTGAATTGTGGTGCTGGAGACATCTATTGAATTACCGTGGACTGCCAAAAGAACCAACAAGTCTGTCCTAGAAGATGTGCAACCAGAGTGCTCCTTGGAAGCAAAAATGGCCAAACTGCGTCTTACATATTTCGGACATATATTCAGGAGAGATCAATCCCTGGAGAAGGACATCATGTTTGGGAGAGTGGCAGGTCAACGCAAAAGAGGAAAACCCTCCACCAGATGGATTGACACAGTGTCTGCAACAATGGGCTTAAACATAAATAAGATCGTTTGCCTGGCATAGAATGGGCAAGTGTTTCGATCTGCTGTACATAGGGTCCCTGTGAGTCGGACTCGACCGGACGGCACCTAACAACAACAACAACAACAAGAAAATGCATGCAACTGTTCTGACAAGATAATAACAAAGTTCGCTACAGGAAAAATTTCTATCTTAAACAGAACTGGAACTCATACATATAGAAAAATATTACCAAGTAAATGATAGAGAAGACTTAGATGGGGAGGGTGGGGGGGAAGCATACAAGAGGGTAAGGGGGCACCTATATGAATAATGTACATCAAAATGCATATATGTAAATGCCACAATGAAAAGCATGTCAGAATGAATCACATTAAGGTGTACGTTAAAAATGTCCAATAAATAAATAAATAAATAGTGGCAAAGACCTGACATACTATAATAGGAGAGAATTACAGAAGTCCTTGACATCTAAAGGATTTGAGAGATTCTTTTTTAAAAAGTTGAAGAATAGTGTATACTTAGCTGTACTAAGATACTGTAGACTTCAGCATCACACCAGGGACAGTACTTTATATGTTCAACCACAGCTTCAAGGTGTCTTATGGCAGAACTGTGCTGATTTAAGAATATGTGGAAGAAATAGCAGCTTTCCCAACACTTCATTCAACAAAGATCTACACTTACCTTTTTTTTTAACTTAAGCATGAAAAATGTTTCCTTTTGGGTGAAGCCACAGATCCTTTTCCATTCAATGAAAACATAAGTAAAAACAATTAAAAGGCTTAAAATTTTACGTAAGAGAAATTTCTTGTAGATGTGTTAAGCTGATTATAAATATTTTATAGAGATTTTAGGGAAAAGGCAGGAATGTCATAATTTTTTTCTTAGAATATGATACTTTGTTGTTAATTTTTATTTTGTTCGTTGTTGTTGTTGTTGTTGTTGTTGTTAGGTGCCATTGAGTCATGTCTGACTCATAGCGACCCTCATAGTGTTTTTTTTTTTATTGGAAATTTTTAATGTACAACTTAATGTGATTCATTCTGACATGCTTTTCATTGTGGTATTTCCATATATGCATTTTGTTGTACATTACACAGATAAGTTCCCCCTTACCCTCTTGTGCACTTCCTTCCCGCATCTCACCCCCCCACCAAAGACTTCCCTTCCATTTCCTTGTCTTTTTATGGTAATATTTTTCTATATATCCTTGGGTTCCAATTATGTTTAATATCAAAACTTTTTCTGTAGTGAACTTTATTTTTACATTGTCAGTACTATTACATGAGTTTTCTAGTCCATCTATATTAATACCATTCTTTGGTATTATCGGTGTTATTATAATTATTTCCAGGACTATTAAAGTTGGGCTGTTCACCCTGAGGTCACCCCCTCCCCCATTCCTCATTCCTCCTTGTTCCTCCTCTCCCCCCTCTTCTCTCCCAGGATTTCCTATTTTTGCTAGATCTCTCCCTCCTTCTTTTGCATTCTCCAAATTGTCCTTTCTCCACTAGGTGGACTTTTGCTTTTTTTTTTCTTTTTTTTAATTCTTTTTTTATGTTTTCTATGAGGGTCACTAAGAGTCAGACACAACTAAACAGCACTTAGCCACAACAACAATTATATCAAGAGAGCTTAGAAAAAAATCATAGGATTACCTCTACAGATTCAGAAAAGATATTTGATAAAACAACAGTAATTCATGTTAAAAATATTAATTAACAGCCAGGCATGGTGGCACTGGCCTGTAACCCCAGCAATTCAAGAGGCAGAGGCAGCAAGATAGCAAGTTATAGGCCAGAGGCAGCCTGTGTAACTTAGCAAGGTCCTAACTCAAAATTAAAAAATATTGAGCCCAGCACAGTGGCACAAGCCTGTAATCCGAGCAACTTGGGAAGTTGAAGCAAGAGGATCTCCAAGTTCAAAAGCCAAAAGCAGCCTATGTAATTTAGTGAGAACCTATCTCAAAATAAAAAGTAAAAACCGAGTACTGGGCTTGCAAAGCATGCACGAGGCCCTGGGTTCAACTCCTCAGTACCACAAAAATAGGAAGGAAGGAAGGAAGGAAGGAAGGAAGGAAGGAAGGAAGGAAGGAAGGAAGGAGAAAGAAAGATAGGAAGGAAGGAAGGAGGGAAGAAAGAAAGGAAAAGAAAGAAGAAAATAAAAAGTTGGCTGAAAGTGCAGTTCAGTGGTAAACCTGCAAAGTATGTATGAGGCCCTGGATTTAATCTTAAATACAAAAAAAAAAAAACCATTAATCTCTTTGCCCCTGCACATATCCATATCTGTCTCTCTCCCTCCCTCCCCTCTCTCTCTTTCCCCCTTCCCCCCAACACACATACACACACCTCCCACAGACCAAAAGCCAGTATCTTACTTAATAGGAAAACATTAAAGGTCTTCCTGTTAATATCAGCAACAAAGATGACCATGAAATTCCCATTTCAGTTTAACTCTGTGTTGCAGGTGTTAGCTATAGCAATTAGACAAAAGAAAACCCAAAGGGAAAAAAAGGTATTTTAAAGGGGAAGGTAAAACTACCTCTCCTTGCAGACGACACAATTATGTACCTAGAAATACCAAAAGAATTTTGTTAAATTGCCACTCCGCCTCCCCAAAATAGAATTTATTAGAGGATCAGGTTGTAAAGTAAACAAAACAAAAAACAATAGCCCTCATATAAAGAAAACCCACTTAGTAGATATAATGAAAAAAGTGAGGAACCATTTATGACAGCAAAAAATAACAAAATACCAGGGTAAGCCTAAAAATATGTCCAGCACCTACATGAAGAAAACAATAAAATATTCCTAAAATGTAATATGGGCTGGGATTTAGCTCAGTTGGTAGAGCACTGCGCTGCCGTCTCTGAGGTCCTGAGTTCAATTCCCAGCACCGCAAAAATGAGAGAAGGACCTGGCAATCCACTCCCAAGGCAATCCCGAAACACTCAGCCATTGAAAACCCTATGAGGGTCGCTATGAGTCAGATACTGACTCGAAGGCACCTAACAACAACAACAACAACAACAACAACAAAATGTAATATAGATCTGAGCTAATGCAAAGACATACACCGTGATGTTAGGCAGGAAGATTCAACATCAAATAGATGTCAAAACTTCCAAGTTAACTTTTAAGTTTAACTTGAATTAAATAAAAATATTGTAATTTTTGTATGAATCTAGACAGTTTGATTATAAATTTCAAACAAGTCAAAATTGCCAGGAAAATTCTTTAAAAATAAAAGGCGGAAAGCCTATCATATACTAAAACATATTGTATTCAATTAAATTTGGCCTGAGGCTGAGCTCCTACTTTGAGTCCCTACAGAACTAACTGAAATCTAAATTAGAAGTATATTTTTTAACAGATAGACAGACCTTAGCCAATCATAAACAGTCAAGCTTCAGCCAGTAACAGGCTGTCAAATGATCAGGTGATGTTCAAAAAATGAAAATACACAGCTATACCTAGTTAAACTATTTCTGTACTTACTTCCATGTTCACTCAATAAACATTCACTACTCTTTGCAAAGAGAGCACTCCAAACCTCTTCTGGTTCTGGGTGCTGCCAAATTAATGACTCATTCTTCATGCAAATGAACTCTATTAAGTTTATTTTGTCCTGAGTTTTTTTCTTACCAGCTGCTATAATATTGTGGTATTGGCACACAGATACCTGGAAAAGGAATAAGGAGACTTGCCAACAGGAAGCTAATAAGACAATTCAAAGAATTAATAAGACTAAGATCTGGTTCTTCAACAAGGTTAATAAAATAGACACCACTCTAGTCAGTCTTACAGAACGAAAGAAAGAAAGAAAGAAAGAAAGAAAGAAAGAAAGAAAGAAAGAAAGAAAGAAGAAAGAGAAAGAAGGAAGGAAGGAAGGATGGAAGGAAGGAAGGAAGGAAGGAAGGAAGGAAGGAAGGAAAGGGAAGGGAAGGGAAGGGAAGGGAGGAAAGTCGGTCCAAATTTAAAAAATAAGAGATGAGAATGGGTAGTAACCACCGATACCAACAAAATCCAGAAAATCATCAGAGAATGCTTTGAGAAATTATACTCCTCAAAAATACAAAAATATAGAAGAAATTGATAAGTTCATTAACACATATGAATTAGCAAAGTTAAGCCTGGATGACATAAGCAATTTAAACAGACCCATACATTCACCAAAATAGAGATAATAATAAAAAATCTCCCAACAAAGAAAAGCTCATGACCTGACAGGTTCATAGGAGAATGCTATCAAACTTTCAAAGAAGAATTCGTACTTATTTGCCTTAAACTATTTCATAAAGTAGAAAAGGAAGGGGTGCTGCCAAACTCCTCCTGCAAAGCCAGTAACACCCTGATACCAAAATCAGGCAAGGACACTTCAAAGAAAGAGAACTACACACCAATTTCCCTGATGAACATTAATGCAAACATCCTCAATAAAATTCTGGTAAACAAAATTCAGCAACACATAAAAATGATCCTACACCATGATCAAGTGGGCTTCATTCCACAAATGTAAGGCTGGATAAACACACAAAAATCAATCAATGTAATTAAACATATCAAAAGACTTGGAGACAAAAATCACATGACCATCTCAATTGATGCTGAGAAGGTCTTTGACAAAGTGCAACACCCTTTCATGATAAAAGCTCTGGAGAAAATACACATAATAGGGAAATATCTCAACATCACAAGGACCATCTATGACTAACCTACAGCCAATATCATATTAAACAGGGAAAAATTGAAACCATTCCCTCTAAAACAAACAACAAAACAAAGATGTCATTTTCCTAAAGGACCCCAAAGATTCCTCTAGAAAACTGTTACAGTTAATTAACTCATTCAGCAAAGTAGTAGGATACAAAATTAACACTCAAAAGTCAATAGCCTTCCTTTACACCAATAGTGAACAAGAAGAGAAAGAAATTAAGGCAATAATCTCATTCACAAGAGTCCACCAAATAATTAAATATTTAGGAATCAGTCTAAAGAAAAACCCTGATGATCTCTACAAGGAAAACTTCGAAACATTAAAGAAAGGAATTACAGAGGATACGGAAAGATGGAAGGACCTTTCCTGCTCATGGATTAGAAGAATCAACATTGTAAAATCAGCTACATTACCAAAAGCAATTTACAAATTTAATGCAATCTTCATTAAAATTCCAATGACAGACATTGCAGAAATAGAATAAATAATCCAATAATGCATATGACAACAGAAAAGACTACATATAGACAAAAAAGTCTTAAGATGCAAAAACAATGCAGGCAAGATCACAATACTTGACTTCAAACTTTATCTCAGGGCTACAGTGGCAAAACAGTTCGGTACTGGCACAAAAATAGGCTTCAAGAACAACAGAATAGAATTGAAGACCTAGAGATACACCCACGCAACTACAGCCACATGATGTTTGACAAAGTGGCTAAGGACACAAAATAGAGAAGAGTTAGCTCTTCAACAAATGGTGCTGAGAAAATTGGATATTCATTTGCAGAAAACCCATATCTCTCAATTTGCACACGAGTCAATTTGAAATGGATAAGAGACCTCAACATAAAACCAGAAACCTTAAAACTACCAGAAGAGAACATAGAAAACATGCCCCAATGCATAGGCATAGGAAAGTATTTCCATAACAAGACTCCAATTGCCCAGAAAACAGCACCGAGAATGACAGATGGTATTACATGAAATTAAAAAGGTTCCTTATAGCAAAAGCAATAATCAACAGAGTTAAGGGAGAGCCCAATGAATGAGAGAACATCTTGGCGTCTCATACATCTAACAGATGACTAATTTCTAGAATATATAAAGAACTTAAGTAAGCAAATTCTAAGACAAAAAATAACCTACTACATAAGTGAGCAAAGGAAATGAATAGACAGTTCTCAAATGGAGAAGTTTGAAAGGTTAAGAAACACATGAAAAAATGCTCAATATCCCTAGCCATTAGGGAAATGTAAATCAAAACAATATGGAGATTCCATCTTACTCCAGTAAGAATAGCCAAGATTCAAAAAAACAAATAACAAATGCCGTCGAGGATGCAGAGAAAAAGGAACACTTTTATGCTGCTGGTGGGGCTGTAAATTAGTTCAGCCACTTTGGAAATCAATATGGAGATACCACAGAAAACTAAGAAGAAAACTGCCATGCATACCCAGCTATGCCACTCCAATGAATGTTCCCGATGAGAGATAAGTCATCATACCACAGAGACATCTGCACGTCCATATTTAATGCAATATTTTTCAGAATCTCAAAGATATGGAACTAACCAAGATGTCTATCAACAGACAACACAATGGAATATTACTCAGCAATAAAGAATGAAATAATGTCATTTGCAGCAAAATGGATGGAACTGGAGAATATCATCTTAAGTGAATGAACACAGGCCAAAAAAGAGGAATACCATATGTTGTCACTCATATGTAGGAGCTAAATCTTACTTAAAGGAAAACACACACACATACACACACACACACACACACACACACACACACACTCAGGCTTAGCTAAAAAGGGAAAAAGAAAATAGAATAGAAAGAGGGGGAGGAGTCCAAAGAGGGAGGATCAGAGATTGAGGACAGGACAAGGACAAGGGGAGGAGAAATAATGGGGAGCGGAAATAATGTGGAGGGATAAAGAGGGACAGGATACTCTCAAAATAGATGATGCAACAGTACAAATACATGGGAAGAAAAAGGGAGTATAACACACAAAAAAGAAGTGATCTGTATCTTGAGTGTAAAAACTTACCAACTGTACATTTAATATCTATTCATCTTGCAAAGTAAAAAATATGCTCAAAAATTATGAAACTAAAAATGATTTCCAAAAATTTTCTTAAAGAACTGACATTTTATCTACTTACACAGAATCAAGTGAGGTAAAATGATAGGAGGCTAGTAAAACTTTAGAGGAAAAGGGTAATTTCTTAAATGGCTATCCAACAAAAAATAACTTTCATTTTTGTAATAATTATCACTGAGAAGATAAAGTGCTCTTTTAATAGGCTACATTGTGCTTTTATGGAAGACTTACAAGACATATGAAAAAACATCTTAAATCAGTAGAGTTTAGTATGGAATAACAAAGAACGTGACACTTATAGTTAATAAAATAAAAGTAGTGAGCTGGGAGCAATGGCACATGCCTGTAATCCCAATGACTATGACTTGGGAGGCGGAGGCAGGAGGATCACATATTTAAGGCCAGAGGCAGCCTGCATAACTTAGCAAGACCCTATCTCAAGGTAAAAAATAAAAAATGGGCTTTGAGTGACAGCCCAGCGGTAGAGCACTTGCAAAGTAAGTGTGAGGCCCTGGGTTCATTCGCCAAGTATGGAAAAATAAATAAACAAATTAAATAAATAAAAGTAGTAGTTAAATCAACATACAAATATATATTATCTGCAAACTGGTAACACAAAAAAAGGAGAAATAGTATATTAACTATGAACAAACTTTTCATTTTAAGCACATATGAAACAAAAAGATTAGACAAACAAATATCTACTAAAACAATAATTTCATTGTTTGTACAATATAGACCACAATTTAAAAATCAAAAGGATATCTGTTGCTTCCTCTTTTAGATCACTCTGCGAAAGTCCTTTACTCTATTTCTGTCATACTAGTAACCTTCAGGAAGCTCCTTAATATTAATGCCATCCTCCTTAATGTTAATTCCAAATTGTTTACTTAGCTCTTCAAACTTTTGTTTTGTTTTTAAGATAACTCTGTGTCATAGCGATCACTGACGAGGGTCTGCGAGAGTTAACTTTAAAAAAAAAATCTTTTAAATTACAAAGATTTCTAAGTATTTTAGAAGTTTCAAGTTTTCAAAAACTAGCATGCCCTCAAAAAAGAAAAAATAACTATGAGAAACTGTTTGATGCTTGCTGAAATTCTTCCCTTTCCCTCTCCCCCTTTGTCCTTCCCCTCCTTTTCCCTCTCTCTTTTCCGCTTTCTTCCTCCCTTTCTCCTCTTTCCTTCTTTCTCCCTCTCTCTCCCTCTCACTCCTCCTCCTCTCTCCCACCACTATTTCTCTATTACCCAGATGGTTTTCTACTTCTCATGTTATTATCTCTAATAATCTTCCCAGACAGCAGCCAAAGATAAACTGGAATTCTGCAATGACAGTGCTTCACAAAGATGTTGACTATGTTTATCAGGGAGTAGTAAGAGCTTTCAAGTCAGGATAGTATCTGTAAACAAGGAAGAAGGAATTTGAGGAATAAATCAACCTTGGTCATAGTTAACAAGGTTATAAAATAAAAATGTATAATATTTTTGTAAGACGATTCTCTTAGAAAAATCAGTAGATTAATAAGTGTCTTGTTTTGTATCATTGATTTGTAAAGAAAAATGCTGACCTTGTATCTGCTGCTCTATCTTTAGCCTTTCTAAATGATGTTTTTAAAATAAAAATGTGTTTCATATAAGACCATATCAGGACCCTCAGTCTAAGACCCCAAATGGTCTACAGTCATACCACCCTGAACATCCTTGAGCTCATCTGAGACCTAAAATGGACCCTTCCATGGCATATCTAAAAATCTGGCATCTTTCCATAATTCTAAGTCTATGAAAGAAGACTTTAGTCATTATATTTCACTTAAATAAAATGGTAACATGTGTATATAGTATTTTATGCCTTGCTGTGTAAACTCATCATAAAGTTATGGAAAACATTCCAAAAAATCTATTTTATTAGCAGTTTCAGAATGCATACTTCCTAGACATAAAAATATTTTTGTTAGACAAATGTTACCAGAGGAGTGGTGCCCAGGCCAAGATATTCTGTCTGCCATCCTCTTACTGTACGAACTATTAACATGTTTCTAATGAATATAAAATGTCTGAGACTGCCTGTGATTCCTACAGGAGAAGTCTGAGGGAGGTCATTGAGTACAGATGGGATATTGGAGGAAATAGTTGACACATATGATTGGTTACACCTTGAAAAAGCATGACATCAAATCCAATAGTAGGATTTAAAAAAAAAAAACTTTTTCTATTTTATGCAATAAGGGAAAAAATGTACTGTACTGGCAAAAAGAAAACTTTTATATAACTTGAAGATGACAAAGACGATCCCCACATTATGGGAATTTACAATACAACGAAAAAGAATATATGGAACACAGAAAAGAAAACAAAGTCAAGGCAAAGTGACCAGGACATAGGGAAAAAGCACCTTAAAATGCTAGGCACTTTAGCTAAAAAAATATAAAATGTATGTATATGCTTAATTTCCCTCTCACTCTCTGTTTCCCACCCTCTATTTTAACCTTTTTTTTTTTATGACGGGAATCACACCCAGACTCCAAATATTAGGCAAACGCTCTACCACTGAGACATGCCCAGCCCTATAGTCTTAAATATAATATAAAGTGTGCACTTGCCTGAAAATTTATTTTATGTTGTGAAGGCTTCTTGCACCAGATTTATATTCCTAATATTCTTTATAGGATTACTGTGAATTTCTTGAGCAATAAAAAAGAAAAAAAGAAAACAATCTCAAAACAGCAGCAAAAGACTGTAATTAAGACTCAAATGGGCCATGAAAATATTTATCTTCCCAGAAAGGACCTTAACTATGTTTAGAAAAACTAAGATTTAACGTCTTCAAATTTGAAAATATTAAACTATTTAAATAAATACATGCATTCTCTTCCTAAATACATAAGACAAATCAACATTTAGTGTCCAAAACCTAATTCTTGATGGTAAGTCAAACTAAATCAAGCCCTTACTAAAGCATTACTGAAGATTGTCTAGTGTCAAAAGCAGTAGAAGATATATATCCTACTCTGAAGACTTTATCTCCCTAGCTTAAAACAAACAAAAAAGCCACAAATAAGGCTAGAAATGTTCTTAAAAGAAATGAAAGTTAATTTAAGTTTTATCAATTTTTAAGTTTTGAAAAGATCCTACATATGATCTTTTCATCATTAAATCGTAAATATTCTAATACCTCAAAATCAACATAAATTATAAAAATTGGAATGTCAGTCCAAGTGATGTTCTTTGGATATTTAAACATGAATGGAAGAAGCTTAACCCTTTGACTACCAGGGGGACACTTATGTCAAAAAGTGAGTGCTTATGGATTTAACAGAAAATCAAGAAAGCGGTGGGAAAAGGTGTTTTACAAATTTAAATTAAACATTCCAATTATTTTGCTAATCATATTCTTGTTTTGTTCATTGCAATAAATAGTTTCTGGAAATAAAATACTTATTGTCATATTATTTTATTTAAATCAGTAGTCAAAGGATTACTGCATATTTGATCACAAAAAGTAAATATTGCAATAATAAAGGGAAGTCTTCCAAATCAAGAAACTTTACCATTGTTATCCTTTCCCATTAATTCAATACAATCTATGTATGTTCTATAAGATCTCAAAGTCACAAACCAGAAAAAAAATCAAGAAAACCAAAAAAAAAAAAAAAAACACAATTTGAAATCAAAAATAAGGGGAAAATGGTGCCATGCAACCTATTAAAAAGACCAAAGACTAAAGTACCAAGGTTGATAAAGATCTGAAGGAAAGAATGTTCTCTTAATATATGATGAATTACAAACTAATCCTAACTCTTAAGAAGGAGATTTGGACACATTAATTGATTTTTTTTCAAGTATACACACACTTTAACCTAGCAATTGTTCACCTAGGCATCTATTTCAAATAAGAATACACAAAAGTGCCTAAGAGTACAAAAACATTCATTTTAACATTATTACAAAACCACTTATTGTATAATAGGTATCATTACAAGATTTTCATATAACTAAATTAAGTACTTTCCAATTATTAACCACTTCATACACCTAATCATAGTCCTTCTCTCTGCTACTATTCTCTTCCCTCATCCAGATTGTTGTTGTTAGGTGCCATGAAGTGAAGATCAACATATATTATAACAAACCTATGTACAACAGAACAAAACACTCCTTGACACTGGGCCAGACATACGATCCTTTTTTGTTTTGTTTTGTTTTATTGGAAATTTTTGTACAACTTAATGTGATTCATTGTGACACGGATTTGTTATACTTCCATATATGCATTTTGTTGTACATTACACAGGTAAGTTCCCCCTAACCCTCTTGTGCACTTCCTCCCCCATCCCACCCCCCACCAAAGACTTCTCTTCCATTTGCTTGTCTTTTTATGGTAATATTTTTCTATATATCCTTGGGACCCAATGATGTTTAAGATCGAAACTTTTTATGTAGAGAACTATCATTTTACATTGTCAGTACTATTACATGAATTTTCTAGTCCATCTATATTATTACCATTCTTTGGTATTATTGGTGTTATTATAATTATTTCCAGGACTATTAAAGTTGGGATATATACCCTGAGGTCACCCCCTCCCCCATTCCTCACTCCTCCTTGTTGCTCCTCTCCCCACTCCTCTCCTAGGATTTCCTCCTTTTGCTAGATCCCTCCCTCCTTTTGTATTCCCCAAATTGTCCCTTCTCCACTAGGTCGACTTTAACTATTTTTTTTTATTATGTTCCAACCTCCCCATAGGATATTTTCCTTCTTATAATTTTGATTCACCTCCCACACATAAATGAGAACATGTGGTATTTCTCTTTCTGAGCTTGTGTTTCATTCACTTAAAATAATTTTCTCCTCCATTCATTTTGCTGCAAATGGCATTATTTCATTTTTTGATTGCTGAGTAGTATTCCATTGTGTATATGTACCATAGTATTTTTATCCATTCTTCCACTGATGGGCACTTTGGTTGATTCCATATCCTTGTTATAGTGAAAAGTGCCACACTGAACATGGAGATGCAGGTGTCTCTGTGGTATGATGACACATCTCCCTTTGGGTAAATTCCCAATAGTGTTATAGCTGGGTCATATATGTAGACCTATTTTTAGTTGTTTAACATATCTCCATATTGATTTCCACAGTGGCTGGACTAATTTACAGCTCCACTAATAGCGTAACAGTGTTCCCTTTTCTCTGCAACCTTGCCAGCATTTGTTGTTATTTGTTTTATTGATCTTGGCCATTCTCGCTGGTGTAAGGTGAAATCTCAGAGTTGTTTTAATTTGCATTTCCCGAATGGCTAGGGATATTGAACATTTTTTCATGTGTTTCATGTCTTTATGGGCCTCTTCATTTGAGAACTATCAGTTCAGTTCCTTTGCCCACTTGTGTATTGGGTTGTTTTCTTAGGTATTTTCTTTTCTTAAGTTCTTTATAAATTCTGGTAATTAGACCTTTGTTCAATGTATAAGATGCGAAAAATTTTTTCCAGTCAGTGGGGATTTCCTTGACTCTGTTAATTGTTTCCTTTGCTGTACAGAAGCTTTTTAATTTCACGTAATCCCATTTATCTATTCTTGTTGTAATTTCTTGAGCAATTGGAGTCCTATTAAGTAAATACTTTCCTATGCCTATATGTTGGAGGATATTACCTATCCTATCTTCAATTAGTTTTAAAGTTTCTGGTTTTACGTTGAGGTCTTTTATCCATTTTGAGTTAACTCTTGTGCATATTGAGAGATGTGGTTTTCATTTTTCTGCAAGTGGATGAACCATGTTTCCCAGCAACATTTTTGAAAAGGCTATCCTTTTTCCAATTTACTTGATTTGCTCCTTTGTCAAAAATTAGGTGGCTATAGGTGTATTGGGCTGGGATTTAGCTCAGTTGGTAGAGCACTGCGCTGCAGTCTCTGAGGTCCCGAGTTCGATTCCCAGCCCCGCAAAAATGGGAGAAGGACCTGGCAATCCACTCCCAAGGCAATCCCAAAACAGTCAGCCATTGAAAACCCTATGAGGGGCGCTATGAGTTGGATACTGACTTGATGGCACACAACAACAACAACAACAACATAGGTGTATTGAGGTATTTCTGGATCTTCTATTCTGTTTCACATGTCTTCAGGCCTACTTTTGTGCCAGTATCAAGCTGTTTTTGCCACCACTGCCCTGTAGTATAGCTTGAAGTCAGGGGTTGTGATTCCACCTGCACTAGTTTTGTAGCTTAAGAGTGTTTTGGCTATCCGTGGTCTTTTGTGATTCCATATGAATTTTTGGATCGTTTTTTTCTATTTCTGTAAAGTCTGTCAATGGAATTTTAAAGGAGATTGCATTAACTCTATAAATTGCTTTTGGTTGTTGTTGTTGTTGTTGTTGTTAGGTGCTGTGGACTCGGTATCCAACTCATAGTGACCCTCAGAGGGTTTTCAATGGCTGACTGTTTCGGGATTGCCTTGGGAGTGGATTGCCAGGTCCTTCTCCCATTTTTGCGGTGCTGGGAATTGAAATCGGGACCTCAGAGACTGCAGCGCAGAACTATACCAACTGAGCTAAATCCCAGCCCACTTTTGATAGGATAGCCACTTTTAATATCTTGATTCCCCCTATCCAGGAGCAAAGAAAGTCCTTCCATTTTTTAGTATCCTCTGCAATTTCTTTCTTTAATATTTTGAAATTTTCCTTGTAGAGATCTGAATGGTCTTTAGTTAGATTGATTCCAAGGTACTTAATTTTCTGGTGGACTATCGTGAAAGGTATTGTATATGTAATTTCCTTCTCTTCCTAGTTACAGTTGGTGTAAACAAAAGCTATTGGTTTTTGTGTGTTGATATACACCCTTCCTGAATTTGAACAAGATTGTGTTTCCTTGTTCTGTTTGAATGACTGCCTCCTGGTCCATGTACAGATTCCACATGAGTAAAATTAAGTGTTCTGGTATCCCATTCTTTGCAATGTTATCCATAATTTGTTGTGATCCACACAGTCAAATGATTTTGCATAGTCAATAAAACATAGATATCTTTCTGGTATTCTCTGCTTTCAGCCAATATCCACCTCTGACATCAACAATGATGTCCCTGGTTCTATGTCCTCTTCTGACTCCTACTTGAATTTCCAGCAATACCCTGTCAATATTCTACTGCAGTAACTTTTGAATGATCTTTAGCAAAACTTTACTGAAGTAAGATATTAATAATATTGTTCGATAATTTCCTAATTCCCTTGAATCCTTTTTGTTGGGAAGAGGCACAAGTATGGATCTATTCCAGTCAGTTGACCAGGTAGCTACCTTCTAAATCTCTTGGCATATATGAATTAGTACCTCCAATACTGCATCTGTTTCTTGAAACATCTCTATTCGTATTCCATCAATTCTGGGAGCCTTGTGTTTTGCCAATTCCTTCAAGGCAGCTTCCACCTCATCCTTCAATACCATTGGTTCCTCATCATACGCAACCTCTTTAAGTGGTTGGTCATCCACCAGTTCTTTTTGGTTAATGATTCTATGTATGCCTTCCATCTTCTTTTGAGGTTTCCTGCACCCTTTAATATTTTCTCTGGAGAATCTTTCACTATTGCCACTTGAGGCTTGCACTTTTTCTTCAATTACTTAAGCTTGAGAAAAACAGAGTGTGTTCTTCCTTTTTTGGTTTTGGTTTCCTATCTCCAGCTCTTTGTACATATCATTATAACATTTGATTTTGTCTTCTTGAGCTGCCCTTTGAAATCTTCTACTTAGTTCTTTAACTTCATCATGTCTTCCTTTACTTTAGCTACTCAAATTCAAGGGCAAGTTTCAGAGTCTCTTAACATGTAATTTGGTCTTGTCTTCTTCTCCTATCTTTTCAATAACCTTTTCCTTTCCTCATAAATGAGGTTTTTGATCTCTTGTCACAACTCATCTGATCTTTGATCATTACTGTCTAACACATGAAATCTGTTCTTCAGATGGTCTCTGAACTCAGGTGGGATATACTCAATGCTATATCTTGGTTCTCAAACACTTGTAATTTTCTTCAGTTTCACTTTGAGCCTACATATGAGCTGTTGGGGGCTAGGGTTTAGCTCAGTTAGTGAAGTGCCACTCTGTGGTCTCTAATGCCCTGAGCTCAATCCCCAGTAACACAAAAATGAGAGAAGAATGTAGGAGTCCACTAGGCTTAATAGGGTAGTGCCTGGTTTGTACTTGGATAGGAGACAGCCTGGGAATACTGGGTGCTGCAGGCTTGGGAGAAGGACCTGGAAGCCCACTCCACCCCCTCAAAAAAAAATCAGCCACTGAAAACCTTATGAATAGCAGAGATGCACTGACAACAGTGTCTGACATGGCACAGTGTTGGGTAGTGTTTTGTCTACCGTAGATAGGGTCACTATGAGTTGGGCCTGAAGCAGCTGATGGTGGGACCCAAAATCAGCACCTGGTCTTGTTCTGACTTTTGATACTGAAGTTTTCCATCATCTCTTTCCATAAATGAAGTCAACTTGGTGCCTGCATGTTTCACCTGGTAAATTCCATGTGTATAGTCACTATTTATGTTGGTTAAAAAATGTATTTGCAACGCAAAGGTCATTGGTCTAACAAAGTTCTGTCATGCAATCTCCAACATCATTTCTGTCACTAAGACCATATTTTCCAACTACTAAGCATTCTTTTTGTTTCCAACTTTTACATTCCAGTCATCAGTAATTATCAGTGCATCCTGACTGCATGTTCAATCAATTTCAGACTGTAAGTGCTGGTAAAAATCGTTGCTTTCTTCATTTGGCGCCTTAGTGATGAGTGTGTAAATTTAAATAATATTCATATTAACTGGCCTTCCTTGTAGGCATATGGACATTACTCTATCACTGACAGCACTGTACTTCAGGACAGATCTTGAGATGTCTTTTTTGGTGATTACCGTAATCTCATTTCTCTTTAAGCTGTCATTCCTGGCATTGTAGACCATATGTTTATCTTATTCAAAATGGCCAATGCCAGACCATTTTAGCATTGATGCCTACAATGTTGATGTTTATGTGTTCCATTTCCCTTTTGATGACTCCTAATGTTTCTAGATTCACACTACATACATTCCACACTCCAATTATTAATGGATGTTTATAGTTGTTCCTTCTTTTGAGTTGTAACACATCAGCAAATGAAGGTCCCTGGGGCTTTACTCCATTCTCATCACTAAGGCAGACTGTATTTTGAGTAGGCAACTCCTCCCCAGTCATCTTTTGAATGCTTTCCCATCTTGGGGGCTCATTTTCTGGTACTCTATCTGATAATGTTTCTCTGCAATTCACAGGATTTTTAATGGCTTACAGTTTCGGGAATGGGTTTGCCACATCCTTCTCCCTAGTCTATTTTAATCTGGAAGCTCAGCTGAAATCTACCTGTCCACTATGGGTGACCCTGCTGGTATCTGAATACTGGTGGCATAGTTTTCAGCATCACAGCAACATGCAAGCCCTCACAGTACGACAAACTGACAGACGAGTGAGTGCCAGGTCCCTTCCATGTAGTCCTCCTCTTACCTTCAATTTCACATATACAGGTTTTATTCTTCTTTCAAGTTTTTATTCCATATATGGGAACAAAAAGTATTTGTCTTAATGAATCTTACATATTTCCATCTCCAGTTCCATCATTTTCCTACAAATGACATTTCATTCTTCCTTATGGTTGAATAAAAATCCATTGTGTATATACACCAAATTTTCTTTATCAATTAATGAGTTGATGTACATCAGGGTGATTTCCCTGATTTCCCTTAGCTATTATGAAGAGTGTTGCAATGAACATGGAAATATAGGTGTCTCTATGGTATATGGACTTAGATTTCTTTGGGTATATGCCCAGGAGTGGTATAGATGGATCATATAGTAATTCTATTTTTAGTTTTCTGAGGAACCTCCATTCTGATTTCCATAATAGCTGTACTAATTTACAGTCCCACCAGCACTGTGTCAGGGTTCCTTTTTCCCCATATCCTCAGCACCATTTATTGTTATTTGTTTGCTTGGTGCTAGCCATTCTGACTGGAGTGAGATGGAATCTCAGTATAATTTTGATTTGCATTTCCCTGATCACTAAGGATGTTGAACATTTTTCATACAGTTATTGGCCATTTGTACTAGTTCTTTTGAAAACTGTGTGTTCAATTGCCCATTTTTTAATTGGATCTTTTTGGTGTTTAATTTTTTTAGTCATTTTTATTCTAGATATTAATCCTTACCACAAGGACAGTTGGAAAAGATTTTCTCCATTCTGTGGGCTTTTTCTTTATTAATTGTTTCCTTTGGTATGTGTAGGCATTTTAAGTCCATATATTTCCACTTGTCTATTCTTGCTACTACTTCCTGGGCTATTGGAGTTCTTTTTACAAAGTTCTTGCCTATACATATATCTTGAAGCATTTTTCATATGGTTCCTTCTACCCATTCAATGTTTCTGGTTTTACATTAAGGTCTTTGATCCATTTTTAACTGCTTTTTTGTACAGGGTGAAAAAATAATAATCTACTTCCATTCTTCAACATGTAGATATTCAGTTTTCCCAGCGCCATTTGTTGAATTGGCTGTCTTTTGCCCAATGTATATATTTGGTCCCTTTGTCAAAAACCAGGTAGCTACAGATGCGTAGGTTTATTTTTGAGTTCACTATTCTATTCCATTGGTCTACATGTCTGTTCTTGAGCCAATACCAAAAATAAGGAATGCTTCACAAATTTACATCTTTGTGCAAGGGCCATGCTAATCTTCTCTATATCATTCCAGTTTTAGTATGTGTGCTGCCAAAATGAGCACGGAAAAATAAAATATTTAAAACATCCAAATGTTTAACAATAAAAGGATGAGTAAATCAATTATGGTATCTCTGTACTAGTGTATACAAGTTACAAACACAACAATAAAATAGCTATAAAGAATGAGTTGAATTGGCCTGTGCAGCAAGTGGAAGGAGATTCCTAATCCATTTTATGTGAAAAAGGTAATATGAAGATTCTTATTATTTTTATATGAATATGAAGTTTTATCATTTTTATTATTAAATAGATTTACTCTATATGTTACTTTTCTATGATCACACAGATATATGCATACATATTAATATAAATGCAAAATAGTCAAGAAAAATACAATATCGAACTGCCAACAGTGGTTAATCCAGAGGATGAGAATGAGACATTTGTCCTTTACCTTATACACTTCTATAGACTTTGAAATTCTGTGGAATAGTATATATTATTTTTATAACAACCAAATCGAAACATTAAAATATAAGGATAAGAGGACAATTAAAACAAAACAGAATGCTAGGCTGGGTCAGCACGCAACTTCACAATAAATGGAGAAAAGATTGAGGTTGTCCAAGATTTTGCTTTGCTTGGCTCTATAATCAACACCCGCTGAAGCAGCAGTCAAGAAATCAAAAGACACATTGCTCTAGGAAAAGCTGTGGCAAAAGATCTCTTTAGAGTATTGAAAAGCAAAGATGTCACATTGAAGACGAAGGTGCATCTGACTCATGCCATAGTATTTTCAGTGGCATCATATGGTTGTGAAAGCTGGACATTGAACAAGAGAGACAGAAAAAGAATTGATGCTTTTGAATTGTGGTGCTGGAGACGTCTATTGAATATACCATGGACTGCCAAAAGAACCAACAGATCTGTCCTAGAAAAGGTACAACCAGAGTGCTCCTTGGAAGCAAGAATGGCCAAACTGCGTCTTACATATTTCGGACATGTAGTCAGGAGAGATCAATCCCTGGAGAAGGACATCATGTTTGGGAGAGTGGCAGGTCAATGCAAAAGAGGAAAACCCTCCACCAGATGGATTGACACAGTGTCTGCAACAATGGGCTTAAACATAAATAAGATCATTTGCCTGGCACAGAATGGGCAAGTGTTTCGATCTGCTGTACATAGGGTCGCTATGAGTTGGACTCAACTCGACAGCACCTAACAACAACAACAAGGCTATACTTCTCCGGTTTTTTTTTTTTTTTTCAGATTTCAATTCAAAGCAGCTCCAATGAACACATAAAAACTTTATGAGCTTTTTTCTTATAAAGTAATTTGTATGAGATTGGGAGGTATGGTCTGAACAATATGATGACTATACAAACTTCATTGGCTTTCTCTCTACAACACTCCAAAAAATCAAGCATCCCAACACCACAGTGATCTACAGAATTTCACATTAATAACAAATAGGGGTGTATGAGAATGTTCTCTCATTATTCAATCCTGATCTTGGACCTGGAAGTTCTCAATACATAAACTTGTTTAGCAAAATATTCTGTAGCATAAACGCAAAGCACTCTTTCTACACAAAGACAGATAAAGATAATGTTAACTGAATTTTAAAGTATAAAACTGTCTAAGAAGGTTTAACTATGAATAGAAAGTAAACAGCCCCTAGGACAGACATTGGTAACATTTTGTGCTAGAAGAGCCAATAAATGAATCTGATTTTGTTTACTTTACCATGAAAATAAGGAGTTGTTGAAACAGTTATAGATTTGAGTGGCTAGAAATTTTCTTTATGATTTTATAGTTTGACTGAAAATGCTTCAACTTTGAAATCTAAAGTTGTAAAATATGTTCAAAAGATTGTCCATAGTCAAAATACTATAGGCTCAAAGCAAATCAAACAGCAACTACATGCACACACAAGTGCACATAGACACAAAACTACACAGCATGTTTCAGGGCATCTTACTACAATTGTTACAACAAACTACAATCTGATAGGGCTCAAAGACAGCGTGGTTTGGGGGTCTTTGGTAGTTAAGGTCAAGATCTTCAAGATATCCAATGCCTGGAGGAGGCTTATATCAAGTGCAACCGGATCTGACAGAATTAGAAGTTAGTATTCCAAACCAACCATGATACTTTATAATGAATAACTATTTCTCCATTAGTCATTTTCATCTCATATGAACACATGAATGAGCATGTAGCCTCAGGTATTCCAGTTAGCCAAATTAGTACACCCACTTTCCATGCCTGGTCCCTCTAATCTATTGCTATGCACCTCAGAAATATTCTGTGAAATACAAGTACATAACCTCTAACACGTAGTTCAAGCTAAGTCTCTGTAGGAAAGAAATTGTAAAAGTTTTATTAATGAATACTCACTTGTGTTGACTTGTCTCCCTATTAGATATAAAGCATGCATTGACATCTCAAAACATCTAAAAACTAAAAGTTGAAAAAAGCTCGAGAACCCAATAGAATAAAATATTCTTAGGTAATTAGATAAGCATTTGTTCAAACTATTATTTTAGCTAAAACCTACTTAAATATAATTCATGAAAGCAAAGTATCCATGATATTAATTACACAGTAATATCTACATTTTCTAATATATCATCTTTAAATATTGTCTTTTATCCTTACTTTTCCCCTTTCTTGTTTTATGATATAACTTTTCACTTCTACACCAATTTTAAATCAAAAAGTGGCATATCACTGAACGAAAAATATTGTGCTATAAATCAGGTAATTCAAATTGCTGAGTTTTGCAATGTTTCACAAACAAAATCAAAATTTAATAAGTTTTGTTTCCTGCTTATAAAACATATGAATGTGCATATAAGTATTATGTTGCTTGTTGTTGTTGTTGTTAGGTGCCATCGAGTCGGTATCCGACTCATAGCGACCCTCTGTACAACAGGGGAAACACTATTGTCAGTGCTTCTCTGCTGTTCATAGGGTTTTCAATGGCAGGATGATTTTTGGGAGGGGGTTGCCAGGTCCTTTTCCCACGCCTACAGCTTCTGGTGTTCCCAGGTGGTCTCCCATCCAGGTACTAACCAGGCCTGACCCTGCTTAGTTTCCGAGATCTGACGGGATTGGATGCCACAGGGCTATGGCTGCAGGCATTATGTTGCTAATACCTTTCAAATGTTCTATGATAAAACTTATCTTCATTAAAGATGAACTTTATCATAAATAACAGAGATTCCCCAGGGGGGAAAAAAAAACTAAATCACAGACTACAAACTTCAATAGTGGATAAATCTTTAAAAATCATCCATCCACACATATTTTACACAATCAAAACTATATCAAATCAAACTTTCAATTCATGAGGGAAGGGCTACTTTTAAAGAATGGAATATTCTATAAGTTAAAAATCCAATTGCAAATTAATCAGGGCTCCTTGGAGAAATGACTATTCTACCTGGGGCCAGGAAGTGTACAAGATGAACCAAGAATAACTAATCTTAAAGTAACATTACTAGTTTCATATCAGAAAGATACAGAAGCCAACTAATAGCCAAAGAAGAGACAATTTCACCATCCAGAAGTATGGAATAAGTATATTGAATGTAGATTAAATAAAACAAAAAAATGTTTAAATCTATAACTTCATAATAATAATTTCTAAAATCTCATTCAACTTTGAAGGGTTTTAAGAAGTCAGCTCATCATTTTGAATACTGGTAAATAAAGGGAGAAAAATTAAGACTTTATTCTGCCTTTCCCATATGAAGTGCAAACAAAAAATAATGATGTTTCTCTTTACAGAAGGATTCTAACTGATAGAAGGAAGAGCAATAAAAGAAAATCTCCATTTTGCAAGTTTAATAAATACAATGACAGGTAATGGACATCAATGAGTGCGAACAAGACACGAAAATCCAACCAGATATTTTGTAATTCTTGATGGAAGTAAACAAAACCAATTATGAAGTATTTCTGGGAAGAAAAAAAAATACCTGGATCAAATCTAGGTTCTAAATCTATTATTGATTTGCAGGAAATACAAAAAAAACAGAGGTGAAAACCACAGGGATCAGTAAAATCAGACTGTGAGAAACTTCATAGTCTCATTTCTTCCATAAATAAATTTCTAGGAAACTAAAGAGAGATAGGTGGAGGGGCAGCAAATCAATTAAAATAAATTTCAGATGTGTTAAACAACTGGAATTATGGATATTATTTCGATTGTGATTTAAACGAACTATAAAAGACAGAAATCTGGGGAAATGTGAACACTGATTAAATAAATATATGATGGTGCTATTAATGAAAAGCCTATTTATGCTGGTTTTTTATGAGGTTTTTGGTTGCTTTGGGGGTGGAGTTGCTGGTTTTGTTTGGCTTTGTTTTGTTGATTCTAAGGATTGAACCTAGGTCCTCATGCATGGTCTACCCCTAAGCAAACACCCCCCAGTGAAGTTTATAAGTGACATAAATAGCATTATGCTTATATTTTTAAAAAGCAGATCTTCATCTTATAATGATTGTTGTTGTTAGGTGCCATTGAGTCGGTCCAACTCATAGTGACCCTCATAGGGTTTTTCAATAGCTGATTATTTCCAAGATTGCTTCAGAAGTGGATTGCCACATCCTTCTCCCATTTTTGCGGTGCTGGGGATCAAACCCAGATCCTCGGAGAGTGTGAAGCACCACTCTACCAAATGAGCTAAACCCTGGCCCCTCCTAATGATACATATTGAAATATTTATACATTGCATGATGCGATGTCAGACATTTACTTACAAATTACTGAGGAGAAGTACCAGCAAAGTGGTTGGGGATATGGACATAAAGCTGACAGTAGGTGACCAATTATTAAAGCTATATAAGGCTACATTGGGATCATTACTCTCTTTACTTTTTAAAACTATGACATTTCCCATAATAAAAAAAACTAATTGACACATTCTTTGGTCAGCCGGGCATGGTGGCACATGCCTGTAATCCCAGCGACTAGAAAGGCAGAGGCAGGAGGAGGATCGCAGGTTCAAGGGCAGAGGCAGCCTGCGTAATTTAGCAAGACCCTATGCCAAGATAAAAAATTTAAAATGGGGTCAAGGTTTGCAGCCCAATGGTAGAGCACTTGCAAAGTATGTGTGAGGTCCTGGGTTCAACCCCTAAGGACCGAAAAAAAAAAATCCTTTTGCATATAATAAACTGAATCTCAATTTTTTAAAAAAAAAGATCCTTGCATATTGTTTTCATGAAGAGAGATAAACCAATGAATTTTAATATTACCATCTGGTGTATATCAAAATCGTATAAGTCAACGCTTGCTTACAAGAGTGTTCAACAACATCAGTATTCCAGGCATTGGGCTACAATCATTCACTATATAAAGCAATAAATACAAGGGGAAAAAATAACAATGATTTCATTATATATAAAACCCTTTATATAACACAAAAATATTTAAGGGGGAGTAGGGATACATAATTAACACTATAAAATAAAGATTACACAACTTGTCATTTCTGTAATTTTAAAAACACACTTAGTACCAGAAACTCCATTTAAACTAGGAAAGGTGACACAGGCCCATAATCCCAGGGAATCCACAGGAAGAGAAAAAGAAGGTCACAAGTTTGAGGTGAGAGGCAGCCTGCATACCTTAGCAAGATTCTGGTTCAAAATAAAAAAAGGGACTCAGGGTGCAGATCAGTGGTAGAGCAATGGCAAAGTATGCCCAGGGCTCTAGGTTCAACCGAGTATCACATAATAAACAAACAAAAAAACTCCATTTAATGCTTAAACAACAATTTTCTAAAATTCACTATTGATTTACTTTGTTACTAAAGATCTAATCAGATTCTTCCTTCTATGAAATTCTTACTCAATAACTATTGTCTCAAACAAAATTGCAGATCAATTCTTCATGCAGTTTCCACAGGGCAACATCCAGTGTTAGGCGCTGTTACTGTTCAACTCTCAACTTTCTTGAATGAAAATAACCCAATTATCCAGGTAATATCAAATAGAAAGGCTATCTGAAGTCAAGTAATCCCTGTAAAGTGTATATATTACTTTGATGTAAACATTCTTTAACTAATTTTTCTTGTGAATTCTTTGGAGTACAGATAATTCAAAACTAAATATCAGAGTAAAAGTTTCAATTCCTTTTAAAATAATTTTTGAAAAGAAAAAATGAAATAACTGTGACATAGAATTTTTTTGAATTTAAAAATTCTAAAATATTTGAAAGATATTAAGTTACTCTAATTAGAGAATGTTCACTGAAATGCTCTCAGAACAAAAAATAATTAAGATCCATTAAACTCTTGGAATTTTTAAACAATAGTGTCATTTGTTTGTTGTTGTTCGGTGCCATCAAGTCAGGTCCCACTCACAGCAACCCTGTGTATAGAAAAATGAAACACTCTCTGACACTGTGCCATGCCTGGCACTGTGTCATGCTTCTCTGCTTTCATAGGGTTTTCAAAGCCTGATCTTTTCAGGACTGCTTCAGGAGTGGGCTGCCAAGTCCTTCTCCCATTATGCTGTGCTAGGGATCCAATCTGTGCCTAAGAAAACCCAGAGCAACAGTCTACCAACTGAGCTACCCAGCCCCACTAGTGTTAATAGCATATAAAAATTATGCCCATTCACAAATTTCAGTATTAATGCATACATTTCAAATCCAAGATATCAATCTGTCAAATATTTTACTTCCATCAGATGATTTAACTATAGTATCTTCTTTAAAAATGTTTTAGGAATTAAAAACATTAAAAATTAAATTTTACTTGCCTTCAAGTTTAACATAAAATATAGAGGAAACAAAAATTTAATTACTTATGTCAGTTGAAAAAGTCATTTAGACAGGTACAATTCAGATACAATAGAACTTTTAGCTTCAATCAATAGTTTTGTCTTCTTGCCTTTTCTTACCCTCTGGAAATATGTTCTATAGTATTAAAAGCTCTAATAAAAGTAAAATAAAAAATTTGAAGAACAAAAATTCCATCAAATATCCATGGTAGCACCAAATAATTATTTTACTTATAATCGATAGGAAAGTAAGCTATTTAACAGAGAAAAAATCATATATAAAATATTTTACAATAAATATTCAAGAAAAAATATAAAAAGAAACACAAATGAAACAATACTAGTTAAAGTGAGGTCTCTGAAAGTGGGAACAGTATCTTGTTTATCATTACTATTCAACTGCCTCTGGAACACAGCTTAAAATGATAACTTTCTAAAGAAAAAATATTTCCAAAGACAAATATAGTCTTCCATTAACTAAAATAATAAGTACTAAATGTCAGACATCTTAATCATGTTGACAAAATAGTTTTGAGAACCAAACATAGAACAAGAAAAGCAAACAGAAATAGCTGCCATATACGCAGGTGTTGAAGTCCTGCATTTCTAAAATCTAAGAAACTCAAATTCTTTCTAACAGACATATATTTCCCATTATCTGCAACTCACAGAACCTTGGTGAAGAAGTTATCACTGAAGTCATTTTATTATAACAGGTATGTACAATTCTTATAGGTTACACTCAACAAACCATAATCTATGAAAGAGACTCAACATCATAAGAATAAGAAACAATAATTAAGCAGGTACACAAACAAGAGAGCACTTCTTTTTCTCCTCTTAATTAATTTTTTTTTTCAAAACAGCATGTACGACTCACAACGCACACTGTTTATTATTAACAGGAAATATAAAACATTTCATTTGGGCACATACACTTACTAAACAATTTGCATGTAAAGACAATAAACAAAGAATTCATTTTATTACTGCTAAATATCATCACGCTTGCAGCCGTAGCCCTGTGGCATCCTATCCCATCAGATCTCCTAAGCTGAGTAGGGTCGGGCCTGGTTAGTACTTGGATGGGAGACTGCCTGGGAACATCAGGTGCTGTAGGCTTGAGAGAAGGACCCAGCAACCCATTCCCAAAAATCATTCTGCCATTGAAAAACCTATGAACAGCAGAGAAGCATTGACAACAGTGTTTGTCCTGTTGTATGTAGGGTCGCTATGAGTTGGATACCGACTTGATAGCACCTAACAACAACAAATATCATCACATATGAAAAATACCATTCTGAATTTTTATTTTTGGCAAATGTTTTCTAGCTTATACCTATTTCCCAATACATTCCATGGTATTGTTCTAGAAAACTACTGAATTTGAGGGGGTTATGGAAACCCCCACACTAGTAGTCTTCAAAAGTGAAGAGTGTCTCCTGAGTCATGTGCCCCGCCTCTGAAGTGAAAGTAGTCTCCTGGAAGGCAGAGCCCTTACTGTGTGGTATCTGAGGCTAACTCTGAACAGCTGGTATCAGAACCTTAATACCATTCACCCCACGGGGTGGAAATGGAACAAGAAACTAAAATACCAAGGGTTACCAGAAGCTGGGATAGCAGTAGATATTGACAGTAGTAGATATTTTTCAGTGTGTTAAAAATATTCCCAAACTGAATTTGATGTTGACAGCACAACACCATAATTTATACTAAAAAATCATTAATTTTCAGTATAATTTATGGCATGTAAATTATACTTCAATAAGGCTATTTTAAAAAAATCTAATCAATAAGTTTCCAAGATTATTGTTGTTGTGCCATCGAGTCGATATCCAACTCATAGCAACCCTACATGCAACAGGCAAAGCACTACTGTCAGTGCTTCTCTGCTATTCATAAGGTTTTCAATGGCAGATCGATTTTGGGGAGTAGGTTGCCGGGTCCGTCTCCCATCCAAGATTATAGATTACAGAAGGTATTTAAAAAGTTGCAATCATATTTCTTCATTCTGTACTCTCACAATGAAAAAATGTTTATTAAATACTGTAATCATTAAAAAAAAAATCAGAAGAAATGAACGACTTGAACCATCAAGAGAGATCACTCCATTAGGTATAGGGAAGAATGCTATCAACATTAGCAGTGCCAATCAGGTTACCAATTTCACACACATAGGTTATATGTTCACATTTATAATTTTATGAAAAAGATTAAAGTGGTCTAACGTGAGGCAATCTGGGTTTAGACACTGTCCTATACCCTCATTAGTCCCAAGATCAATTATGTCCTGCCTTTAAACCTTTTTTCACTTGATCTTACAATCCATTATTATAAATTATATCAATAAGACTGCTATATTACATTAAAGCCAAATTTGCATTCAGTACTGGCTCATGGGACACTTCAAACATAACTAAACCAGATTTTTTTTAACTCACCCCACTCTTTAAGCTAACTAAACAATCTTTCCTACAAGCTTCAATCCTCTTCATTTCTAGGGTGTGTATAATAAATGACACCTTTTATCATCAAATACAAATTTCTGTTCTGAAGTGCCATATCCCTCCTGAACCACCTCACATGATACTTGCCACTATACCTTAAGCTCACTAACTGAGGACAAAGCCAAGAGTCATGAGGGGGGAAGGAGAGAAGATACACAAATAAAATAATAAAATTTATATTTGGAATTTACACACGTATAAAGGCAAATTTCTCTGATAATTCAAAAAGTTTAAATTACTAAAAAACTTATTCTAATATTATGCACAAAATTCTTTTGGTATGCTTTGTACAAAGGAACTGTTTTCTGTGTACCCAAAGACTTAAATTTTAAAATAGAGCTATATTTTCTAGACACACAATCACATTTACCCAAGCAAATGTAAGTTTAGTGGGTGGTTTGCACAGGTGACATAGTTGGGGAAAATAATTATTTTCCTGGCCTAAAGCTCTTCTTATTAGAATCAAGTCAAACTGACGTTACCTTAAGAACCCTTCCAATTTTTGAAAACCAAACCTAAATGTTCCATGGTTAGGTACATATTGTCCAGATATTGTTTTAAGGACAGAATTATGGAATATTTCTTTTCATATTTAAGTCAAAAGCAGAAAGTTATAATTATGAAGCAAATAAGGGTATTGGAAAAGATAGAGCTGGGCACAGTGGCTGGTACACCTGTTGTCCTAGCTATTTTGGAGGCTGAGGCAGAAGGATGGCATGAGCCCAGAAATTTGAGGTTTGCTGGGGCAACATAGCAAGACTTCCATCTCCCAAAAAAAAATAGATAAATAAAAATAAAAAATAAAACATAAAAACATAATTATTTCTGGAGTTGGTACATATAACCACCAAACTGTAGCATTGAAATCTGATATTTTTTTATAATCTGTTTGGCCCTTGGCCTTTTTTATACCAAAATTTTCAAAATAAACCCTGTTCTTTGGGAGTATGAAAAAAATGTTATACCATATAATATGATAAGCTAGAACAGATTTAGTGGCAAAGATAAAATGTTCTGGCAAGAACAAAATGCAAGTTCTGAAGTTCAATGTTTTATGATATAATTCTGAACAGGGAATGTACATTTTTGGCAGGTATTGTAAAAACTGCAAAATTCTAAAGCTTCTGCCAAAATATATTGTTTTGATTCATAGAACTGGAGAACTAAAAAGTATCAACATGTTACTTAGACCAATCTCCTGCCTCTGGCAGTACAATATACCATACAGATTGATGACCATAAGAAATGATTTTTCATGATCAAGGGAGAAATCCCACAAACTCCTTAAAGCCTCCTTTAACATTTCATCAGTGGATTCAGTTATCTCAAACTTTCTGTTCTGTGATCAAAACCCATTCTTCCCAAAACATTACAAAGCAGGGCTTCAAACCCACAACAAATTGGCTTCTAGTTCAGGTGTGGGTTCGATATGTTCAAATTTAGAGGGTTTGAATTTAAAATTTTAATGCTATATTTAAACAGATGAACTTTTTTTTTCAATTTTCTTTAAATATTTTAAATAACTAATGATAAAAAATGTCTGCAGCCATAGCACCCTGGCATCTGATCCCACCTGATCTTGGAAGCTAAGCAGGGTCAGGCCTGGTTAGTCCTTGGATGGGAGACTGCCTGGGAACACCAGGTGCTGCAGGCTAGGGAGAAGGACCTGGCAACCCACTTCTGAAACAATCTGCCATTGAAAACCCTATAATAGCAGAGAAACACTGACAATGGTGCTAGCATGGCACAGTGTCAGGGAGTGTTTCCTTATGTTGTGCGTAGGGTCACTATGAGTCAGACCCAATGCCAGGGCACCTAACAACAACAACAAGAATGATAAAAATAAAACAACAACAACAACAAAACCAAACAAAAAACATTAAAAGCTGAACCTGAATCTCATGTTTTATAAGTAGGTTTGGTTCAGACAAATTTCTGAAAATGCTTGAACTGGAACAAGTTCAGGATCGGGCTCAGGTTAGGTCTGAAGCCCTTCTATCTACACATAGGATTATACCCTGAACCCTCTAATTTTTAACATATTGAACCCATTCCCAACCTGAACCCATTTTTTGGTGGGTTTGAAGGCCTGTGCAAAGATAGGTTTGGAGTTTCTTTGCATATATCTTACTTGTTATATATACCCCCTAGGCCTTAACATTTCTCCTTCCTTTTTCTCAAGATCCTTTTCCGTATTTATTTCTTCTCTCCTATTCTGGCCAATATTCATTTTCCACATGCTCTTGTTTAAAAGCTTTATTTAAAGCCAGCTGTAATCCCAGCAACTTGGGAAGTGGAGGCAGGAAGATTTTAAGACCAAAGGTAGCCTGTACAATTTAAGGAGACTCTGCCTCAAGCTAAAAAGTGAAAAAGGGGTTGGGCATTGCTCAGTGGTAGAGCACTCATCTAGTACCCATGAGACTTGGTATTAAATCCCCTAATACTGAAGAAAAGAAAAGTAGATTTCTTTGAACTGCTACTTGAAAAGAAAAAAATTACAACTTTTATAGGTTAAATTTTAAAAGATTATTGAATAGCTTACCAAACCCAGCAGAAAAAAAGAATAGACTTGGAAGTTACTTGGGAAGATTCCAGGTTCTAGAGTAGTCAGAATTTTCTTTTTCTTTCCTTAAAAGATACCACCCAGAGCAGTGGCGCATGCCTGTAATCCCAGCACCACAGCAGGCAGAGGCAGGAGGATCACAAGTTCTAGGCCAGAGGCAGTCTGCACAACTTAGTGAGACCCTATCTCAAAAAATAAAAAATAAAAGTGGGGTGGTGGTTGGCAATGAATAACAAAGAACTTAATTCCAGAGTAGGAAACACTGTATTTTTTCCCTAAGTATTTACCAGTAAGATACAAAAAGGGATACAGCAAAATAACATTATATTCAACTTCAACCTGAACATGTCTTAATGAAGGGGGGAAACAAAGAGAAAGACAGAGTAGTAATTCCGCTGGTAATAATTTTGGGATGGAAATTTATTTCAGGTAATAGAATTTTTTAAATTGACAGGATCATTCAGAAAAATCAAAACAGAATCTTCCTCTTAAATGAGGCTCAATAATAAAAAGGAAGAGACAAATTCTCTCTCCCTTTGCCTGTGGAAAATGTCAACATTTCAAATTAATTTATTATAAGAAATAAGAATCAGTTCTCTATAACATAAAGTGGTAGGCTTAAAAGGGATTATTTTAATTAAAAATACATATGTACAAGTTATTATTAATAAATGTTATTTTCTTTTAAAACAATTTGTAACCAAAGATTAAAACCCTCAGCAATTAATTTTCAATCTCAGATCTGGTTCCAATGAACCATGAGCTACAATGGATTGGTGCCTCGGGTTCATTTACTCTTATGTTCATCAAATCTTTCTCTATTCACTACACAAAGCATCAGAGAATTCACATTTTATACTTTAGATATTGCAAACCAGGAATTAACAACTAATAATAATATCAAAATTCTCATCTTACTTCTCCGTTTCTTAATGTTGTAATGGTTCCTCTTGCCACCCCCATTCTAAACAGTGTTTCCGTGGCCTGTGAAATAAAAAAGAGTTAAATTGTACAATGTGTACACAACTGTATATCTTGTCTGCAAAATGTAGAAACAGAAAATACAATACTATTACATATCCAGCATCTTTAGAGAACCATCAATAAAACACAGTAAGACCTAGAAGTTCTAAATTATACCCCAGAAATATCACTTTCTCAATCTTTAATGTTATCAAAAGCTCAAACTGAACCATTTCAAAAAGTTATTTTGATATGCTGGCCTTCTTCCAGGTCAACACTTCAAATTAGTTCACTTGGTAAGTTTAACCTTACTTCGATGAACAAAAATTAAATTTAGTATTTGGATTCAATTCAGAAGTTATCGTTTATTCTGAATTTCATTTTCCATCTGAATTCAGTTCAAACCACTTGTCTGCTACTAAAATCCAGAAAGAAGAGGAAGTAATTTGGTAATGTCATATATTAGATAACAACCACATGGTCATTGTTTTCTACAAGCTAACAATAAGCAATCAAAAACAGGAAGTTAAGAAAATAATTCCACTTACAAAAACATCAAAAAAAATTAAAAACTTGGGAAAAAACTTAAACATGGAAGTAAAAAACTTGTCCAAAGAAAACAATAGAACATTGCTGAAAGAAATTAAAGAAGACACAAATAAAGACAAATTTTATGTTCCTGCTTTGGAAGATTTATTATTAAGATGCTAGTATTACCCAAAGTGCTTCAATCCTTATTGAAAATCTCAATGATTTTTTTTTCCTCAGAAAAATCACATCTTAAAATTCATATGGTCTGCAGGCATGCCACTGTGGCATCTGATCCCATCATATCTCGGAAGTAAATCAGGTTCAGACCTGGTTAGTACTTGGATGGGTGACTACCTGGGAATACCAGGTGTTGTAAGCTTGGCAGAAGGACCCAGCAACCCATTCCCAGAAAACAATCAGCCATTGAAAACCCTGTGAATAGCAGAGAAGAACAACAATATTGTTTCATATACTGTACGTAGGGTCGTACACCAACTTGACCGCACCTAACAACAGCAACAACAAAATGCACATCCAGTCTTATAACTATGGGAGGAAGAAAAAAAGAAAGTAGCAAGAAAAGTTGTACAATTGTTCAATGATAAACAATAGTTACATAGTTTGAATAGGACTGGATAAGAATTAAATATCATTTTCACCAAAATTTATCTATTGCTATATTATGAACATCCTCAACATCCCCAGAGTGTAAAGAAAATCAAATTCCCATCTTCTTTATTGGTTCAAAGCCAATATGTGCAAAACTGAATGAAGAATAAGAGTGTAGCTGGTCGTAGTGGTGCACATCTATAATCCCAAAATGTAGGAGGCTGAAGCAGGAGGATCACAAGTTCGAGGCCAATCTTAACTATACAGTGAGAACCTGTTTCAAAGAAACCAAAACCAATATCAAAAATAAAATGACAATTAAAAATAGCAGTGTAAGCAAGTTGATTTAAATATAAGTAAGTAAAGAAGTAAGGAATAGACAGAATCTAAATATGAGACATGCAAACAAGGGACCATTGAGGTTGAAGAAGGGAATCAGCAGGAGGAGGGGTAGGAGTCATAAAAGGGTAATGGGGGAGGAGGTGAGCATGAGCAACGTGCAGTGATATGTATATGTGGAAATGTCATAATGAAACCCATGAATCAGTATGCTAACTAAAAACACTGCTACTAAAAATAAGTACGATGGACCGCTGGTGGTCACCTCTGCACTGGAGAATGAAGGCACTGGGAGAGGTAGAGAAGAATATTATTGATCCTCAAATACCTTTACAGCTTACTGTTTGTTTAACTGCAGGTAAATCTTTGATTAAAAAACTTTAAAAACTTTAAAAGAATCGATTGATAGTGTATAACATCACAATGTTACCAAATACTATACAATTTTGTACAGTAGTGCACATGAAAGTGAGACAGAAGATATAAAATCAAGTGGTATAAGTAAACTCTTTTAAATGCTTGACAGAAAAAGGAAAGAATAAGATTGAGCTGTACCTAGAAAGAGCATCAGATTTGAGAAAAAAATTGGTAACAGACTATCTTTAGGATAGAAGAGACAAGTCTTTAATGGCTAAGTAGAAGACAGTAGTAAATTGGGAGAAGTTATAGATAGAGGAAGGAAAATGGATTCTCAAGGAAGAAAGTCCCTGTAAAAGAGTGGATCAAGAGCATACATAGGCTGGCACAGTGGCTCAGCCCGTAATCTCAACAACTCCAGAGACAGAGGCAGGAGGATGGCAGGTTCAAGGCCAGAGGCTCAAGATAAAAAATTTGAAAAGGGCAGTGCCACCAAGTGGTAGAGCACTTGCAAAGTGTGTGTGTGAGGCCCTAGGTTCAATCCTCAAGTACCACTAAAATAAAAATTAAAAATGAAAAAAATTAAAAAAGAGCAATCTATAAACCACGTTAAAAAGGAAAAGGTACAAATATAATTACACTCTCTCCCTCCTCTTCTCAAGTCCCTCTCCTTTCTACCCCTAACCTCTAACTCTCTCTTTCCATCTCCTTCTCCCTCTCTGAATTAGGAGATAAAATAATTTTCTGAGAATAACAAAAATACTAACTAAGAAACAGAGGTGAGAATACATAAAATATGCAAAAGAAATACAAGGGAATGGAACACAGAACTACTAAGGAGTACTTAAAGTCCAGCTATGGTTGAAAAACATAAATCTTTGTTGATGCAAATCCACATTGTTACATGATTAGAAAGCTAAAGGGCTTCACAGTTTAGGAACTGTCAAGGCAAAGTAAGCTAGGCTACAAAGGATATGGATGAAAGGCCAACTACCCTTAATTCAAATTCACAGGTAAAACACAGCGTGTAATTTATAAATAAGAACAAATTTTTTCTCAAGTCTTTTAAATGAGAAGTTGCAATCTTTAGAATACTTCTACACACAAATGCACACATACAAAGCTGAGGGGTCAGGGAGTTGGTGTTAAAATGCTTCGTTAGAAAATAAAAATAGCTTTTAGAGCAAACTGCTGAATTTTGTAAATGTAGCACAATTTAAATATAACTCCAATCTATAATTCACTGAGAGATTCAAAATAAGCCAAATTGGGAAGGAGAGGGGTTATTCACATACTCAAACAAAAAACAAATTACAATGAATGAATGTACTATGATGGGTTTTTACTAAAGGATATAAAACTAGGTGTTGAAAGTTCTGGTTGCAGAAAATTTTATTAAAGGAGAAAAATTCTCACCAATGATGTATATCCCTTTGTTCTACTCTTAATGATATAGATATTAAATTACACCTTACATCTTCCTATTTCTTCTTAAACCACGCACAATCCAGTGATGCGATGTTTAATAATACTCATCTAGGTCAGGCTAGTTACTCTATATGTTTAAGGAGGCAAAGTGGAAAAGCACACTATAAGCAATCATTTGGGATAACATATGCAATAATTTCTCAAAACCAGGTCAAATTACTTCCCAACCCCACCCAGGTGCTGGGGACCAACCAAACCTAGAGCCTTGCACTTGCTAGGCAACTGCTCAAGTTACTTTTGTGTCTCAATAAAACCAGAGGCAATTTGAAGATCAAATTCTTCTTCTGCACTTTCTCCAGCAGAACACCAAATTCAACCTTTTTGTTTCCAACTATTGATGGATTTTATCAGCTCTTCCCGCCAACATTTCTAAGGATGTCTCAGTATAATAGTACTCTGTCGATTGAGCTAAGCTCCTTCTGTATCTATACCAAAGCGCTGGAGTGTGCAACTTTCTTTTGACCTCTACTAAAGAGATTACTTTTAATTTACTTGGACCTAAACAACTGCTAACACATGTTAAAAACAATGAGATACAGCACTAATTCTCAGCATTTGTAAATCTACCACCAAAAACTCTTGCTTCAAATTTTCTCTCCTTAAATTGTTATTTCATCTAGGATGATTAATACTAAAAACATTCATTTGGCATTTTCTATGTAAGAGGCATGGGGAAAAAATTGTCTACAGGCTCTTGTTTAAAAACATTATTAAGAGAGACTTTTTAAAGAAGAGAATCACATGTAAGGGACTTAAGAGTCATAAAACCTAGATTTAATAAAGGCAGAGTTCAAGGCTGGATCTTTTTGTGTGTGTTCATGAATGAATAAAAATAAATAACATCTGGAAAGATACATACTGAGGTGGTAACAGTAGCAATCTCTGGATGACTTTCTTTATCCTTAATTTTCTAATGTTTCACAATGCACATATGGTAGTCCCCTTATCCAGAAGAAATATACTGTGAGACTCCCCCAGCGGATACCTGAACTGTGGATATACTAAACCCTATACATGCTACATTTTTTCCTTTCCATACATTCCTATGATAAAGATTAATTTGTAAATTAGGCACAGTAAAAGATTACAATAATAAAACAGAACAACTGTAATGAAATATTGTATAAAGATATTTAAAACTTATGAATGGTTTTTTGGGGAATTTCTCATTTATTATTTTTGAACCATGGTTGACCATGTTTAACCAAAACCACAGAGGAGGGGGGTTATTGGAAAATACAGGGGGCAGGCAAGTTTTGTTTGCCTTTTATTGTTTTTCCAATTGTTTCTAACACTTTAGTTTTTATATTGTTTTCTGTGGGAGGAATACTTGACTTTTTACTTCATCATTACCAGATGTTTCTGATAAATTTTTCTTAAAAATTACAAAAGTAATATACGCATGTGGTAAAAATTTAGGAACACAGACTACATGCTGGGAGTTGAATATCCTTTATCCAAAATACTTAGGATTAGAAATGTTTGAAGGATTTTTTTTTTTTTGGAATATCTGCATGTACATAATCAAGACATCTTCAGCAGATAACCAAAGTCTAAACATGAAATTCAATTGTTTCATATACATTTTATATACATAACTTCAAGACAATTTTACATGATATTTTTAGAGTACTTGTATTTTAACTGCAACCCGTCACATAGGTCACATGTGGAATTTTCCACTTGTGACACTATTGCTGCTCAGAAAGTTTTGAATTTTGGAGCATTTTAAATGTAGGATTTTTTAATTAGAGGAGCTCAACCTGTAGTAGAAAAAAAAATACTCTGGCAGAAATTACCAATAGAGCTATAAACTGTCTAAGTTACTACTCATAAAAATAAAAAAAGAGACTAGGGGTGCAGCTCAATGGTAGAGCCCTTGCTTGGTAAGCATGGGGCCCTGGGTTTAACCCCTCAGTACTGAAAAAAGAAAAAAAAACAGTAAGCAATAACAAATAAAAAGTATCCTAAACATTTACAATGGATTATCCTGATAACTGCATATCTAATATTTATCTAGTAGATAAGGGCTAATGTACTTATATTAAATTAGTCACTGCACACCTTTTCTCTAAAGAGCAATAAAGTAAATATTTTTGGCCATGTGAGTCATACATCTCTATTATAACTATTCAAGTCCACTGTAATAGTTTGAAAGCAGCTACTGACAACGAGTAAACAAATAGCCATGGTGGTGTGCCCTGAAACAGCTGGTAAATTGAATTTGGCCTATAGGCCTTAGTTTTCCGATCCTCATTAAGGAAAGCTATTCTTCTTTAAAGTGAATGTTTAGCAATGTGAACTGCTCTTTCTCAGCATAAGGGACTGCTCCAAGTGTCAATTTTTCACTTATAATGCTGAAAGTCTTACCTTCAACCTCCTACTTTGAAATAAATATTAGAATTGAATCCATCTAACCATAATGATTTTCTACAAGTAATCTGTGTGTGTGTGTGTGAGTGTGTGTGTGTGTGTGTGTGTGTGTGTGTGTGTTGAGTTTTCTTTATATTTGGATTTTAGCATTTTTAAATGACATGTCTGGGTGTAGTTTTGTTTAATCATATCTTAGCTATTGCTAAGTGTTTTGAATCTGGAAATATGTGTGCTTTCACCAAATGTGAAAAGTTCCAAGTCATATTTCTTCAAAGATTTTCTCTAAATCTACCTAACCATTTTTTTGGGGGGTGGTCTGATAATACATATATTAGATTTTTTAGTATTTTCCCAAAGTTTTGGTTCTTTTTTTCCCAATAATTTTTTTCTCTGTTAAGAAGAATGGACAGAACCTACTGTTTTATCTTTAAGTTCATTGCTTCCATCTCCTTTCATGTCTATTCTACCACTGAGCCCATCCATTGAAATTTCAGATATTATATTTTATATACTTTATATAAATAAAAGCCTGCAGCCATACCACTGTGGCATCCGATCCCATCTTGGAAGCTAAGCAGGGTCAGGCCTTATTAGTACTTGGGTGGGAGACTGCCTGGGAACACCAGCTGCTATGGGCTTGGGAGAAGGACCAGGCAACCTACTCCCCAAAAACAACCAGCCATTGAAAACCCCATGAATAGCAGAGAAGCACCAACAATAGTGTTTCATCTGTTGCACATGGGGTCACTATGAATTGGACACCCACTCGATGGCACCTAACAACAACATATAATAAATATATCTATAAATATATAAATATAAGTATTTTGTATCTAAACTTATTTATGTATATTTATAAACATTAGCCTATTTATAAACATGTAAATATAAACTTGTAATATAAATATATAAATATATTTTATACAGACATAAATATTTATATGTAAATTTCCAAATTTACCAGTTTAAAATAGTTTCTACTTCTCTGATGAAAACTTTTCTTTCCATTAATATGTAAATGTGTTTATTTCATGCAACACAGTTATAATACCTACTTTAAAGGCTTTGTCTGATCATCTCACATCTAATTGTCTTTCTCGCCAGAAGACTCACGTTTCTTGTTGTTGTTGGCAGATTAAGTGATTTTGGATTGGTTTTGAACATTCTCAGTATCATGTTGTGAGACTCTGAGTCTTGTTAAAATCCTCTGGAGAATGCTGATTGGGGGGGAAGGTTAAGCAATCACCTGGTTAGGTTCAGGTCACGAATTCTTTCTGGCTGTTCGTGGTCATTAGTTCCAGTGTCAGATCTGTTTCCTGTGCTGCTGTGGGTCTATTCCATGTCATTCTGGGTCATTCTCAGAATGACTCATGGGTCATTCTGGGATGTGGCTGGTGATTTTAACTGCAGTTTTGCTCTCAAAGCTGTTGTCTTGTTGCCTGAATCTATCACATGCACATGCCAGTTAGAAGTGAGCCCTGTACTTGTTCCAATTCAAACAGATTTAATTAGGAGATCCCTTTTTCTTCCTCTTCCTTTCTGGGATTATCTTCCTATTGTCTGGCTCATTGGGCCTCTTTTCGCTGGTCCTCAGGCAGAAAGCTGGGTTTCTTTTGGAGATCTGACTGCTTGCACTGCTCTCGCAGCATAAAGTGTCCAAAGAACATTTAAAAAATGGGGATTCTTCCTTTCCTGTTAGAACTTTAGAGGCCTGTTTTACATGTTCCTTTTGTCACAAAAACACAATTTCCAGTTTTAATTATTTTCCAGTTTTAATTACCTGCACTGCCCTCATTTCACCTTTAACCAGGTCCTACCCTTGGGGCAGAATCAAGAGGTGGGGGGAAGGCAAAAACACCAACAAAGGTTTCACTCTCTTCACATTCTCCAGCTTATTTGGGCCCCCTTCCCTGTTTTCTGGCTACAAAGATAGAAATTTCCTCTGAGGTCGTCTGAAAGCAGACCAGCCCTCTCTAGCCAGTACTTCCCAGTACATCTATGCTACATTTATCCATGCCCGGATCAGTCTTCCCTAAACTAGTAGCTGTTCCTCCGACCCTCCAGCAGATGCCTTCTATGATAGCTCTGCTGCACTTGCCAGACATGCTATCTTCCCTCAGCAGCAGCTTCCACAGTAGCTCCAGCTTCCCACCTCCTCCCTGACGTCCTGTCATGCAGCTCTCACCCAAGACAGCAGGCACTTCCTACAGACCTGCTGCAGCTCATCCATACTCTGACTCTGGTCACACGGCATGACATGGCCCACGACATCTAGCAACTGTCTACACCAGCAGTAAATTATATGGGTATGTTTCTTTAATGAAATCAAAAGCTAAGCCTACAGAGTCAAGGGAAGAAGACTTTCTCTCAATTTTTAGTTCTTTTATTTTCTATTCTCACTTACCTTTAGTAGAGTACCTGCTACATCTGGACCCCTTAATTTCCTCTTTTATGTCTTTGACTACTTAACAACTATCATGGTTTGAATCTAAAATAGCTCCCAAAGGTCCTGTGTTTGAACACTTGAGCCCCAGCTGATGGTACTGTCCTGGGACGTAATGGAATTCTGGGAAGTAGGATCCAGTTTTGCAGAAGTAGGCCACTGGGGGCGGGACTTTGAAATTTTTACCCAGAGCCCCAGTTTCAGTCACTTTCTTTACTCTCTGTTCCTGATCCACCAAGATGTTGAGGTTCTTTGCCAAAGGCCCCACCATGCCTGCCCTGCCGCCATATCTGCCACTAGGATGAACTGAAATGCTCTAAGTGTAATCCCCCAACAAATCATTCTGCCAATAAGTTTGTTTCTCTGCCACATGATAAAACAGCTGATGAACTCAACAATCTTTTAGTTTTTCTTTATATTAAAATTTTATAATTTTTTCCTATTCAAATCACTAATGTAGTTTCTGTCTACAGAGTGGCCTCTTATTGATACAGAATGGAACTTCTTCAACTTGATGACAGACAGCTATGAAAATCCTACAATACATATTAGACTTAAATGTGAAACACTTATGGCTAAAATGAATAAAGTCAGGATGGTGACTCTTACCTCCTCTTTTTGATATTCTTCTAAATGCCCTACCCAATGAAATAACACATGAAAAAGATGTAAAAGAGTATACATTAGAAGCAATAAAAGGGCTGGGGATATAGCTCAGTGGTAGAGAGAGCTTAGTGGTCTAGCATTCACAAGGCCCTGAGTTCAAAGTTCAATATACAACACTGCAAAAAATAATAATAATAACTAAAATTTTCCAAATTCACACAAGACATGATGGTATAGATAGAAAAATCCTAATAATAAAGTGATCTAGTCTTAATGTTTAGCAAAGCCATAAAACACAATGTCAATATTCAATATTCAATCTTATTTCTATCCTAATAAACAGTGATTGTAAAATGAAGTTTTAAAAAACATTTCCATTTGCATTTGAATCTAAAACTGTTAAACATTTGGGGACAGATTCAACAAAAGTATAGAACCTGAACATCAAAAATTAAATAGCAATGCTGCAGGAAATGGAAGACCTAAAAAAAAGAGAAATATGCTACATTTATAAATAGGAAGAATCAATATTATCAAATCTCTTCAGACTGACCATATAGTCAAAGCAATCCCAATCAAAATCTAGCAAGCATTCCTGTAGAAACTGACAACTTGACCATATATCAAAGTGATTTTCTACAATGCTACCAAGATAAGTTAATGGGGAAAAAATGGTCTTTTCAATCAATGGAGCTAAAGAAATTGAAATTCCAAATGGAAATATATAAACCTCAATCCATACATTCTACACACATAAACTAACTCAAAATGGATCACACATTTAAATGTTTGAGCTCAAACCACAACTCTTCTGGAAGAAAACAGTGAAGAAAACCTTTATGATCCTAATTTAAGTAAAGATATGTGGCATAGGTAGGGGAGAGTGTAAACAAAACATTTCATAAAAAATTCATCATGACAGACTGTACAGTCCAAAGAAAACAAACCCAAATATATTCTATCATACATGTGCTTCTTAAAACATGGTTTGATTCTCTTCCATATAGGTTCCCCCGTCATTATCCTGACTCCTTTGACGCCACTACTGTAACTATAACTTCAACAGAATGAAGCAAAAAAGTGGTACTGATCTAAGTCAGAAAAATCAAAATAACTTCTGCCTGACTTTCTTTAAATATGTTCCTTAGTATCCCTGAGCCACCATGTTAGTAGAACTACCTCGAAGTCATGCTCAAGTACCAACACAGAAATAGAGAGAGGTAACCCAGTTGTACCAAAAAACTGCTATTCAAGTATCTCAAGCTCAGGTTCCAGTCTTGTGAGTGAGGATTTTGATGGCACCAGCCCTTAACTTTCAACATCAGCTAATGTCAAGTGGAACAGTAATGGGCTATCCTGGTCAACCCATTTCTGGACTGCAGATCAGTACAAAGTAAACACCGCTATAATTTTTGACCACTAAATTTTTTTAGTTTGTTACACAGCATCAGATAATCAATACATTGATAAAACATGCTGTTCAAAAGTAAAAACTTGTTGTTAGTCTAAAGACTTGTTGTTGTTGTTGTTGTTGTTGTTGTTGTTGTTAGGTACCATGGAGTCAGCATCCGAATCATAGTGACCCTACGAACAACAGATGAAACACTATTGTCAGTGCTTGCCTGCTATAGGATTTTCAATGGCTTACTGTTTTGGGGAGTGTGTTGCCAGTTCCTTATCCCAAGCCTATAGCACCTGATGTTCCCTGGCACTTACCTATCCAAGTACTAACCAGGTCTGGCCCTGCTTAGTTTCCAAGACCTGATGGGATCAGATGCCACATTGGTATGGCTGTAGGTGAAAGACTCAGTTAAGAAACTAAAAAAGCAAGTTACAGACTGAGAGAAAATATCTGCAAATATATATTTGACAAAGCACTTGCATTCAGAATATATAAATCTGCATATAAAAAATAAGACATTTAACCAAAAAATTAAAATGAGCAAGAAAATTTCAACAGACATTTTGCCTATATAGATATCTCATCTACGTATATAGACACACACAAACACAGATTTGGATAAACATACACACATACACAAATATATGAATGCCCCAAAAGTAAACAAAATGATGTCCAACATCATTAGTCTTTAGAGAAACATAAACTGAAACCAAAATAAGATTCCTCTACCCATGCACTAGAATGGGTAAAAGTAAAAAACTGACAATATCAAGTGACAGTGGGGTTATGGAGCTACTGGAAGTCTCACTGGTAAGAATACAAAATGGTACAGTCACTTTGGTATAGTCAATTTGGCAGTTTATTTTAAACTTAAATCCAAGACAGTGAAAATATGTATCCATTTACCTGCATTGTACAAAAGCCAAAGTTATAGAAACAGACAGAATATTAACTATTGCTTGGGACATGGTACTGGGGGGGGTGGGGAACTGACTGCAAAGAAGGAAAAGAGACTTTTTAGAGAAGAGACAAGCATTTTAAACCCTAATAATGGTTGTGGAAAAACGCCAAAATTCACAAAACTGTAAACTTAAAATAGGTGACGTTCATTAAAAATGAGAATAAAGCTGGTTTTTTTTTTAAAAAAAAAAAAAAGAGTGCACAACTATCATCCCCTCCCCTATATCACCCAACTGATTTTTAACTTAATTCCCACTAATCATTAGAAAAATCCTGGGTACTACTCTAATGGAAATTCTTTGAGAAAAGACTATTATATGTTTCAGATACAGATTAATATGCTTTAAATATAGATTTCATCTTAAATTTATATAAACTTAATACATTTAAACTGGAAGCAGAGGTGAAGAGTAACCAAAGCTGTACAAAATTAGTAGAAATACTAAAGTCAATAAGAAATGTTAGAGATGGATAGTCCAAAATAGATACGACAGATATAGTCTGCATGTCACACTCATAAGTAAACTGAGACCCAACAAAAGTAAACTATTATGAAAATTCTGTATTCCATACAATATTCTACACATGTTGTTGTTGTTGTTGTTGTTGTTGTTAGGTGCCTTCCAGTTGGTATCCGACTCATAGCAACCCTATATACAACAGGCGCAACACTATTGTCAGTGCTTCTCTGCTGTTCATAGGGTTTTCAACAGCAGAATGATTTTTGGGAGTGGGTTGCCAGCTCCTTCTCCCAATTCTACACATATCACCAGTTAAGAATCACTGCTCTAGTATATACTTAACCTGATAATTCAGAATGATAAGTACTATAATGTAAAAACTGGCAAATTGGCAAACAAGCATCACCAACTTCATCTTCACTGGCAGGTGACTGCTCTTGTACTCTGTTTCAACCAAGCATTTGTCCAACCAGAAACTTAAGTCACCTGAATCCTCATCCCTCAATAATTTATCACACTACATAGTAATTACTTATTCATCTAAAATTCTTGTCAGACTGTAAGTCATATTTCACTCATCATTATCCCTTTAGCACCTATACCTGAGAAAAATTAACTGTTAAATGAAATCAAAGTGTTCAAGCTAATAAATATGAAGTTGTTTTGGACTACATCAAGTATGTACTCATATAGGAATTGGGGGGGTAATCAAAGTGTGACTAAACACGTCTCAATTATATTATAGCAATTTCAAATGCTGAAAATATAATCTGTTGGCCTTTCATGTGAATAAAATCAACTTGGTCTTTTTAGACAACATAAATCTCATAATCTGTTTTCATTCAGTACATAGAAAATATGCATTACATATGGAGACAACGGACCTTAACAGTGGTTTCAGATTATGAAGAAGGTTACTTCTGTTTAGAAATGTGGGCTAGTAATTTATCCAGGAATTTAAATGATAAGCAGATGGTTCACTTCCAAATTGAGAACAACCATCTGGCTCTAAGGAGGAGTGTATACTTTTGTAAATATATATGCTGTCATGTTCTATCCAATGTGACATGATGTAATCATTTGCTACATTATGTTCTGCTTTTCTTCTTTTAACATAAAAAAAAAAAAACTTAAGAAAAGAAAACCATGGAGTTTTCCCCCACAATGCTATCTTCTTACATTTAGAGTCACAACAAATAAACAAAACATAACAAACAAGCTCACAAATGTTGAGATTTAGAGTTACACTTCAATTCTGTTTCAAAATAAAATAGAGTTTAGTCACTCTTAGAGAACTGTTTCCTCAACCATTAAATGGAGATAAATATTATAAATATAGTATTTGGAATCTGTTTTAACTTCCAGTTTGGGAGTATGAATAAAAATAATTTATCTAAATTTGATCTTTTGTTTAATTTTCATATAAAAATTTTTTAAGGTACACAAGTTTAGCCTATGTAGTAAATAATTATTGGATGACTGCACAATGTCCCTCTTTCTCCCTTTACCACCTCCTACCTCTGTTCTAAGATAATATTTATTTTATTTAGATAATTCACCTTCTTTTACAAGGACATGGGTTTAAATAAATCAGTAATAACTCCATTCCTCTTGTCCTTGATATTTTTTAGCTATAAGCATATACTACCAGAAATAAAGAAAGTCATTTCAAAATAATTAAATGGATCAATGTATCAAGAGGATATAACAAACTTCATATTTCTGCATCTAAGAACAGGGCTTCTGTTATGGTTTAAATGTAAAATGTCACCCATAGGTTCATGTGCTAAATGCTTGGTCCCAAGCACATGGTGCTATTTTGCAATGTTGTAGAAATTTGGGGAGATGGGGCCTAGCTGGAGGATGCAGATCACCTTGGGCTGGCCTTTAAAGGTTACACTAAACAACCTCTGCCACCAATTCCCACTGCTATGATGTACTGCCTCACTGTTATTGTTAGGTGCCATCGAGTCAGTGTCCAACTCATGGTGATCCTATATACAACAGATGAAACACTATTGTCAGTGCCTCATTACAGATCCAAAAACACAGAGCCAAGTGACCATGGAATGAACTCTCTGAAATGGTGAGCCAAAATAAATCCTTCCTCATTTAGGTTGCTTTTCTCAGGCATTGTGGTCACAGCTACATAAAGCTAACCTAACACAGCTTCAAAATATACAAACCAAAGACTGATACAACTTTACAGAAAAATACAAATCCACAGCTACATTCTAAACTCCTCTGCAACAACAAATGAGAAAAAGAGCATGAGAATTGGTGAGATGGAGCCTGGAAGAGCACTAACACTTTGACCTAAATGATGTTTGCATGTATATTCAGCACTAACACTAAAGAAAAACAGAATAAATATATTTTCTACAACACACTTACTAATATAGACTATAAGAAGGAAAAAAGAAAAGATAAAACAAGTACAAATACGATGATAATGAATTAAGGAATTAATTATTAAGAAATTAAGAGGATAATGAGGGAACACTATAAAAATTTAATGTAAATTATTTTTACAACTTAAGTAAAATGGATAAACTGTTTGGAAGACAAAAACTTCCAAAGCTCTCAAAAGAAGAAATGCATAACCTAAATTGTTGTTGTTGTTAGGTGCCGTGGAGTCGGTATCCGACTCATAGCGACCCTCCGTACAACAGGGGAAACACTATTGTCAGTGCTTCTCTGCTGTTCATAGGGTTTTCAATGGCAGATTGATTTTTGGGAGGGGGTTGCCAGGTCCTTCTCCAAGGCCTATAGCTTCTGGTGTTCCCAGTCGGTCTCCCATCCAGGTACTAACCAGGCCCGACCCTGCTTAGCTTCCGAGATCTGATGGTATCCGATGCAACAGGGCTACAGCTGCAGGCACATAACCTAAATAGCCCTATATTTATTTTTAAAAAAATTTTTGAAGCAATAAATACATTCCCACAAAGAAAACTACAGGTCCAGAATGGCTTCATTGAAAAATTCTACCAAAAATTTAAGGAAGAAATAAATAATTTCAATTATACAAAAATCAAGAATTGAAAAGGGAATACTATTTAATTTATTCTAAGAGGGCACTGTTGCTCTGACAGCAAAACAAGACAAAGACATTACAAGAAAACTATAGACCAGTTTCCACCATAAACATGTTTACTTAACAAAATGTGAGCAAAGTGAATCTAACAATATATAAAAAGATGGATACAGCAAGTGAAGTTTATTATAAGATGCAAAGCCAAACATCAAGCACCATAATTCACTATATTATGTGAAAAAAGAAAAACCATATGATCATTTCCCTAGAAACAGAAAAATCACTTAACATATGCAAACTTCTATTCCTAATATTTTAAAAACACTCTCATAAATACAAGAAATAGAAGTAAGTTTTTTAAAGGGAAAAAGAGTATCTCAAAAAAAAAAAATCCTAAACAGGGTCTGATGGTACATGCCTGTAATCCCAACACTCAAGAAGCAAAAGGATAATTGTAAATGAGGCCATCCCATGCTACATTTTGAGTTTCAGGTCAGCCTGTCTACACAGCAATATCCTAACTCAAAATATTAATTAATGAATCAATTAACTCTTAAAAATTTAAATCTACACGAACATCAAAATTTAATGTGAAAAGCCTGAATATATTCCCCTAAATTCAGGAGCAAGGCAAGATATCAGCTCACTATTTCTAACAAATATTACACTGGAAGTCCTAGCCAGTGCAATAATAGAAAGAAAAGAAAGAAAAGGCATGCAGATTAGAAAAGGAAGAAGTATAATTTTCTCTCTTTTTTTTTTTTTAGATGACATGTTCATCTATAGAGAAAATGCCATACAATATACCAAAAATATGATACTAGAACTAAAAATTAAGTTTAGCAAGATTGCAGGATGTAATATCATTAATAATATATTTATCATCAATGAATAAATAAAAACTCAAGCTAAGAAAACATTACTATTATAATAGCATTAAAAATATAAAAATACAGCTAAGTTTAACAATGCAAGATTTGTACATTGGAAACAAAATAACATTACTGAAATTTTTTAAATGTAAATAAAGAGCTATACCAGGTTCATAGGTCAAAATACTCAATATTATCAAGATATTATTTCTGCCAAAACTCAACTGGAGATTAAACACAATATAATCAGCATTAGGGGTATAGTACACTAGTAATGTGTGTGCTCAGCATGCACCAGGGCTTGGATTCAATCCTTAGCACTCTAAAAAAGAAATCAAATATCAATAATTCCAACCAATATATCAGGAGGTTCTTTATGCAATAATTGAAAAGCTATTCTAAATTTCATATGTGAATTCAAAGGACCTAGAACAGCCAGCAGAATGTGGAAACCATTGAAAAATATCATTAATATCACATGCAAGTAAAATTTTACTAAAGATCATCCAGAAGCAACTGTAGTAGTATATAGACAGGGAACTGCCGGAAAACCAAGGCGAATTCAGAAGAGAGCGGGGAACAAGGGACATCATTGCTGATATCAGATGGATATTAGCGAAAAGCAGAGAATATCAGAAAGATGTCTATGTCTTATTGACTATGCAAAGGCATTTCACTGTATGGATCATAACAAATTATGGATCACAGTTCAAAGAATAGGAATACCAGATCACCTAACTGTACTCATGAGGAATCTGCACACGAACCAGGTGGCAGTTGTTCAAACAGAGCAAGGAAACACTGCCTTATTTAAAGCTGAGAATGGTGTGCATCAGGGCTGTATACTTTCACCATATCTCTTCAATTTCAATGATGAGCAAATAATCCAAGAAGCTGGACTTTATGAGGAAGAACACGGCATCAGGAATAGAGGAAGACTCATTAACCACCTGCTTTATACAGATGACACAACTCTACTTGCTGAAAGTGAAGAGGATTTGAAACATTTACTGATGAAAATCAAAGATCATAGCCTTCAGTGTGGATTGCACCTCAACATCAGCAAAACAAAAATCCTTACAACTAGGTCACTATGCAGCTTTATATTAAATGTAGAAAAGATTGAGGCTGTCCAAGATTTTGTTTTACTTGGTTCTACAATCAACACCCACAAAAGCAGCAGTCAAGAAATCAAAAGACACATTATATTTCGAACAGCTGTGGCAAAAGACCTCTTTAAAGTATTGAAAAGTACAGATGTCACACTGAAGACAAAGGTGTGCCTGACTCATACCAGATTATTTACAGTTGCATCATATGGTTGTGAAGGTGGGACACTGAATAAGTATGACAGCAGAAGAATTGATGCTTTTGAATCATGGCACTGGAGACTGCCGAAAGAACCAACCAACCGGTCTGTCCTAGAAGAATTGCAACCAGAGTACTCCCTGGAAGCAAGGATGGCTAGACTGCATCTTACGTACTTTTTACATGTAGTCAGGAGGGACCAATCCTTGGAGAAGGACATCATGTCTGGGGAAATGGCAGGTCAACAAAAAAAGGAAAACCCTCCTCCACTAGATGGATTGACACAAGGTCTGCAACAATGGGTTTAAACATAAATAAATAAGATTGTGTGCCTGGCACAAAATTGGGGAGTGTTTCGTTCCACTATGCATAGGGTCACTATGAGTCAGACCTGACTCGACGGCTAACAATAACAGAACACCCAGACAACTTCGAAAGAGAAGAGTAAATTTGGAAGACTAACACTACCAGACTGATAGAATTATTATATACTTACACTTTACCAAGACAGTTTGATTTTGGTTTAAATACAGACCAATAGGTCAGTGAAGAGAACAGAAGCCAGATTTGAATGTACATATATGTGGAAAGCTGATTTTCAACAAAAATGAAAATGCAATTCTATATAAAAAGGATGATTTTTCTGACAAACATTGCTGGAAAGTTAGGATAAGTATATACAAAAAATAATGAAATAAAATGAATTATAATTGATATATTACACTATGTGCAAAAGCTAATACATGCAAACTTCATTACGTAGCTAAATGTAAAACCTACAATTATAAACTAAGAAAATAGGAGAAATCTTTATGACTTTGGATTAGGGAAAATTTTCTTAAATATACATTACAAATAAATGGATAGAGAAAAATTCATAGATCAGATTCCATCAAAATTTAAGTGTTCTGCTCTTAAAAGACAATGTTTAGACAATGATACAATAACCTACAGTATGGGTAAAAAAATATTGAAAAACATAAATCTCATTCAAGATATGTATCCAAAATATATAAACAGTTCTCAAAACTTAATAATTCAATTTTAAAACGTATAATTAATTTGAAAACACAGTTCACTAAAGAAGACTTATGAAAAGTAACATAAAAATCATCAACATCGTTAATTATTGGGAAAATGCAAATTAAAACTATCACTGCATACCTTTAGAATGGCTAAAATTTGACCAACAATTACAAGTGTTGGCATGGAAATGGAGTAACTACAACACTCCTATGGTGGCAGTATAAATTTTAAACAGTATAATCATTTGGACAACAGTTTGGCCATGTCTCTGTGTGTGTGTGTGTGTGTGTGTGTGTGTGTGTGTGTGTGTGTGTGTGTAATTGAGAGTTTAAATCCACGGTCTCACACATGCTAGGCAAATGCTCTACTGAGCTGTACCTTCCCCTTTTATTATTATTATTTTTTATTTCCAGACAGGGTCTCACTAAACTGCCCAGGCTTTCCCTGGCCTCCAATTTGCTCTACTCTTCCCTCAGTCTCCAACGTAGCTAAGGTTAAATGGGCCCCTGTGCCCATTTCTTAAAATACTAACCATGTACCCACATATTGAATTGTTTCCCCCTAAAATATAAGTTTAAGTCCTAATCTGTTGGGATTCCTAGAGAGTACCACCACGATAAGGGCCTATCTGGCCCTTCTGGAGGACCAATATCTATCCTCCAGGGTATAGGAGCCCCACGGGATAGAGAGGACCATAGTGGCAGGGGCCCTTCAGGCCTGCCTGGAGACTGACCTATCCTCCATGGCCAGTGACCCTTGGCCTATATCCTGGTCCTTCACTCCTACCCCTCCCATAGTGTAACCCAAGATGGCCCCTGACCAGTCCAGCTATGGAGTGGCCACCTCCACTCTGATTGGTCACCTAGAGCCCCCTGATTGGTCAGTAAAGGGACTCCCATGATTGGCTCAGCCCACACCTTATCCACCTACCAAAAGTGCACATTTACAAGCCTATATTTTCATGGCAGCTAGTGACAGTTACACACTGAGGGAAGACTACATGAAGACACTGGGAGAAGACTGCCATCTATACACCAAGGAAAGAGTCCTCAAAAGAAATCAACCCTGCTAATACCTTGATTTCAGACTTCTAGCTCCAGAATTGGAAATAATGAAGTTTCACTGTTTAAGCAATCCAAATTACATTAATTGGTATGGTTGCCACAACAAACTAATATAATTTCCCCAAATTAAAGCATAAACCCTGCTGGGGGCAGTGGCACATACCTGTAATCCCAGCTACTTTGGAGGCAGAGGCAGGAGAATCACAAGTCTGAGATCAGAAGCAGCCTGAGTAACTTAGTGGGACACTGTCTAAAAATAAAAAATTTAAAAATGGGACTGGAAGTGTAGCTCAGTGGTAGAGCACTTACAAAGTATGTGCAAAGGCCCCAAGTTCAACCTCCCTAGTACTACAATGAAAAGAAAGAAAAGAAAAGAGAACAGAGAAAAAGAAAAGAAGGAGAAAGAGAAAGAGAAAGGAAGGGAGCGAGGGAAGGAGGAAGGAAGGGAGGGAGGGAGGGAGGGAGGGACTCACCCCAACAAAAATTTATATAGCAACTTTACTTGAAATAGTCAAAAACTAGAGAAAAATAAATAAATAAATAAAACCACATTGTCATTGAGCAATGGAATGCTCTTAACAATAAAAAGGAATAAACTATTGTTACATGGAACAAAATGGATAAATCTCAAAATAATTATGCTAAAAAAACAGATAAAAAAGAATATCTACTGTATGATTCTAATTATATAAAACTGGTGACAGACAGGAAATCGGTGCAGTCTGGGATCTTTTGTTGTTGTTTTAAGATCAAGTGGTGGTACTGATGGAAGAGATTGCCAAAGGGAACGAGAAAAATTTTAGGGTAATAGAAATGTTCAATATCCTGGTTGTGGTAATAGTTTCATGGATACATAATGTATCGAAATTAATCAATATACTTAAAGTATGAACAGTTTTACACGTCATTATACACCTCAACAAAGTGGTTTTTAAAAGAGAGATAAAGAGTGAGGTATCTTGAGAAAAAGTTTGCATGAGATCCTATTTCTATAAAATTCTTAAAAATATAAAGCAATCTATAGTAACAGAAAGTATCCAGAGGGTATGGGCATAGGTGAGAAGGGATTACCAAGTGGAAAAACACTTTTGAAGATAATGTTTATGGTCAATATTCCATTTGTGGTGATGGTTCATAGATGTACAAACATGTCAAAGCTCATCAAATTGTACTTTTATATGAGTACATTACATTAAATATTAAATAAACCTAAACAGAACTATTTCCAAAATGAAATGAATAAATCTAATGAGCATTACAAAGATTTTAAAGGACAAACATTATACACTGAGAAGTTTATCCCTAACATTCTCTTCATTAGGCATGTTAAAAGTGTTAGACTTCACCTCAAAATGAAAGTTTTTATTCTGTTAGTATTATACTATAATGAACTACGATCATATAAACTATAATCACTAATAACAATAGTAAAGCCATTTATAATTGCACATGCATTACTTATAGACATAAATTACAAAGGACATTCCCATTAATTCTCTCATATAAAGCAGGCAAATATATACACCTATTCAAAAACCTTAATAACAATAATAATTTTAAAAAACATTAATTAAAGCTTCTAGGTGACAATGACTGTCCAAAAAAAGTTTTTAATCACTATGCAGCATGACCTCTCATGAAGATTAAATAATATTTCTAATAGTATCAGGCACATAAATAATTTGTCCATTCGCTACACACTGAACAGGCTGTATGAACAGTATGTTAAACATAAGACATTGTAGATGTAAAAGTATATGTAACACATTCCCTATCCCCAGCAGACCATACTCTACTAGGGAAAAGACCCAGAAAACACAACTCTTCCACTGTAGAAAAGATAAAACTATAGGTAGTAAAAAGATCAGTGATTGTAATGGTTTGGAGAGGGTAAATGAATAGGGGAAGGTTAGGGAATTTCTACAGCACTAAAATCATTCTTTATAATACTATAATGGTAAATAGATAATATCATGCATTTCTCAAAATCCATAGACCTGTGTAAAGAATGTACCCTCATGTAAACTATGAGCTTTAGTTAATAATAATGCATCAAATTGGTTCATCAATCATAACAAAAATACCACACTAATGCAAGATGTTAATAACAGGGGGAAAGAGATTAATATGGGAAAGTTGTACTTTCTGCTCAGATTACCTATCAGCCTAAAATTGCTCCAAAAAATCATCTACTTTTAAAAGTATTTACGTACAACCAGAAAAAAAAGAAACTAGGTCATATTACAAGGTTTAAACAAAAGAAAAAGGAAAAAGCTTTAACACATAAATTAGAATTAGCATCTTTTATGTAAACAATTTACCTAAGCACAGCAAAATAGGTGAAATTACACCATGCCAACAATTTAACTCTTTTTAAAACATCTAACAGCTACTCATTACACATTAGTGTGGTATTCTCAAGATATTTTCTAACTTGCAAAAAAAACACTTATACTTTAAGTCACTTATATAGTATCCGACTATTTGTACCCAAACAAATCTAAAAATCCAGTGAAGAAATGTCTCAGATTTTGGTAAAAGAAAATCTTTATGAAGTAGAACTCTGTATTTACTTAATATTCTTTAAATATTCTGTGTTTAGGGTATATGGAGAAATTATGCAATAGTTTCCTAAATATTTCTATTTTATATATTTATAGCTCATTTCTTCCAAAGACAGAATGTAAGCTAGTTTTATATTATTTACAAAAAAAGATTAAGGAACATAGGCAAGAAAAACAAACTCTACTTATAACATAAACCTTACCATTCCTTCCAACTATACACCACCAGTAAGTTTTTTTTTTTAATAGGAGAAGTAGAGGCTTTAAATTAAAAAGTCAGAAAGTAGGAAAACATAAAAGCCCCAGATGTTCAGGGCTAAGCTGTAACTGTAAGTAAAATAAACCTAAAGTTGTTTAATTTCCAAACAGGGAATAGCACAGGCATTTAGAATAAATAATTAATTGGATTTTCTTAGAATCAGCTTAAGCATCTATACCATATAGAATTCCATTACATGAAAATACAATTTACTTATTCATTCAACTTCTGATGCACTCTTGAGTTAAACTCAGTTTTCATAATTATGAATACACTACTCTAAATATTCTTACTGGTTTCTCCTAGTTTCTACACATAGGTAGAAATTTCTCCACTATATACTTAAAGAATGGATTGATGGACTGCAGGATATGTACATGATTAATTTTATTACAAAGTGCCAAATTAGGTTGGGGATGCAACTCAGTGGTAGACTATTTGCCTAGATTGTGCAAGGCCATGCACACACAAAGAAAAAAATAGTGACAAAATGTTTTCCGAGATGGTACTCCTACCAGCAAGAGACAAGAGTTTATTTCCCACTAATATCTTCCTTAGAGCTAATACAACAAAGTTCATCAAGTATCCTAAAAGTACCAAAAAATACTTTAATGTGCAATTATTCATAGTTCAATAAATATTTATGGACTACCTAGTTAACTCAGTAATCAAAACCATATTCTTAACCTTCTCTTAGTAGCAAGAAAATCACAGTCACTTGATCTGGTAAAAGTTCTCTTATTACAGGCAAAGGAAACCTATAAGGAAGAAAGAAAATTCAGATAATAGGACTTCTGTGGCAAAATTCTGGAGTACAAGACAAAAGAGGTTTGAAGTAAATGTGTGCACATGCATATAAACATATATGCAACCATGCCACTTGACTGTCACTTTGCCGTACTATGGGGGCTTGCATGTTGCTGTGATGATGAAAGCTATGCCACCAGTATTACAGATACAAGCAGGGTCATCCATGGTGGACAGGTTTCAGCTGAGATTGCAGACTAAAACAGACTAGGGAAAGGGACATAGCTAATTACTCCTGAAACAATTAGTCATAAGAAACCCCATGAATAGCAGGGAAACATTGTCAGATATAGTGCCGTAAAATAAGCCCCCCAGGTGTGAAGGCACTCAAGACGACTGGGGAAGAGTTGCCTCCTCAAACTAGAGTCTACCTTAGTGACAGGAATGGAGTAAAGCCCCAGGGACCTCCATTTGCTGATCTGGTATGACTCAAAATAAAAGGAACAATTGTAAACATCCATTAATAATTGGAAGGTACAATGCACATAGTAGGAATCTAGGAAAATCAGAAATCATCAAAAGGGAAATGGAGTGCACAGGCATCAACATCCTAGGCATCAGAGAGCTAAAATGGACTGGCATGGGCCATTTTGAATCAGATGATCATATGATGTACTATGCTGAGAAGGGCAGATTAGGGAGTTGTATTTATCATCAAAAAAGATATCTCAAGGTCTTTCCTGAAGTACAACGGTGTCAGTGATAGAGTAACATTCATACGCCTACAAAGAGTGCCAGTTAATGTGACTATTATTCAAATTTACACATCCACCACTAAGGCCACACATGAAGAAAGGAAAGATTTTACTAGTTTCTAGAGTACAAAATTGATCAAACATGTAGTCAAGATCCACTGAAAATTACTGATAATTGAATGCAAAAGTTGGAAACAAAAACAAAGTGTCAGTAGTTGGAAAATATGACCTTGGTAACAGAAAAAATGCTAGAGATCGCATGATAGAATTCTGCCAGACCAATGACCTTTTCATTGCAAATACATTTTTCAACAATATAAATGGTGACTATACGCAGGAGTCTGCATGCATAGGATCCTAGCTTCTGATCCCACCTGATTTCGGAAGCTACACAGAGTCGGCCTGGTTAGTCCTTGGATAGGAGACTGCCTGGAACCAAGTGCTACAGGCTAGGGAAAAAGACCTGGCAATTCACTCCCAAAACAATCCACCACTGAAAACCCTATGAATGGCAGAGAAGCACTGACAATGGATCCAGAGGTGGCAAAGTGTGAGAGAGTATTTCATTCCCTTCTTCAAAGGATCGCTATGAGTTGGACTCCACTCGAAAGCACCTAACAACAATAACATACACATGAAGTCACCAGATACAACATACAAGAACCAAACTGACTACATTTGTGGAAAAAGAGAATGGAAAAGCTTAATATCAAAAGTCAGAGCAAGACCAGCTGCTGACTATGGATCATCAACTGCTCATAGGCAGGTTCAAAATGAAACTTAAGAAAAGTAGACCAAGTATACGAGAATCAAGGTATGATCTTGAGTATATCTCACCTGAATTCAGAGACCACCTCAAAAACAGGTTTGATGTGTTACAAAGACCAGATGAGTTGTGGCATGACATCAAAGACATCATTCATGAGGAAAGCAAAAGATTATTAAAAAGACAGGAAAAAAAGAAAAGACCAAATTACATGTCAAAAGAGACTCTGAAATTTGCCATTGAATGTTGAGCAGCTAAAGTAAAAGGAAGACATGGCAAAGTTAAAGAACTAAACAGAAGATTTCAAAGGGCAGCTTGAAAAGACAAAATCAAATAATATAATGACATGTGCAAAGAGATGGAGACAGAAAACAAAAGAGAAGAACACACTCTGTTTTTCTCAAGCTTAAGGAATTTAAGAAAAAAATTCAAGCCTCGAGTTGCGATAGTGAAGGATTCTGCAGGGAAAACATTTAATGACATAGAAAACATCAAAAGAACACAGAAGGAATACACAGAGCCATCATACCAAAAATAATTGGTGGATGACTAACCATTTCAAGAGGTTGCATATGATCAGGAACCAATGGTACTAAAGGAAGAAGTGGAAGCTGCAATGAAGGAACTGGTGAAACACAAGGCTCCAGGAATTGATGGAATACTAATAGAGATGTCTCAACAAACAGATGCAGCACTGCGGATGCTAACTTGTTTATGCCAACAGATTTGGAGAACAGCTAGTGTCTGCAACAATGGGCTTAAACATAAATAAGATTGTTTGCCTGGCACAGAATCGGCAAGTGTTTCGATCTGCTGTACATAGGGTCGCTATGAGTCGGACTCGACTTGACGGCACCTAACAACAACAACAAAAACAACACCTGGCCAACTGACTGGAAGAGATCCATATTTGTGCCTATTCTAAAGAAAGAGGATCTAATCTAATGTGGAAACTATCAAACAATATCATTAATATCACACACAAGTAAAATTGCATTAAAGATCATTTGGAAGTGACTGTAGAGGTATACAGACAGGGACATGGAAGAAAATCAAGCCAGATTCAGAAGAAGGCATGGAACCAGAGACATCATTGCTGATGTAAGATGGATATTAGCCAAAAGCAGAGAATACCAGAAATAGGTCTATCTATGTTTTATTAACTATGAAAAGAAATTTGACTATGTGGATCACAATAAATATGGGTAACATGGTGAAGAATGGGAATACCAGAGCACCTACCTGTACTCATGAGGAATCTGTACGTATACCAGGAGGCAGTCATTCAAACAGAAAAAAGAAATGCTGCCTGGTTTAAAGTCCAGAAAGGTGAATGTCAGGCCTCCATCCTTTCACCATACCTTTTCAATCTCTATGCTGAGCAAATAACCTGAGAAGCTTGACTTAGTGAAGAACGTGGTATCTTGACTGAAGAAAGACTGATTAACAACCTGCATTATGCAGATAACACAACTTTGCTTGCTCAAAGTGAAGAGGATTTGAAACATTTACTGATGAAGATCAAAGAACACAGCCTTCAGTATGGATTGTCCCTCAACTTCAGCCAAACAAAAATCTTTACAACTGGATTAATACACAACTTCATGATAAATAGAGAAAAGACTGAGGTTACCCAAGATTTTGCTTTACTTGGTTCTACAATCAATACCCACAGAAGCAGCAGTCAAGAAATCAAAAGACATTATATTTGGAAAAGCTGTTACAAAAGACTTCTTTAAAGTGCTGAAAAGTAAGGATGTCACATTGAAGATAAAGGTGCGCCTGACTGGTGCTGTAATATTTTCAGTTGCATCATATGGTTGTGAAGGTGGGACACTGAATAAGGGTGACAGGAGAAGAATTGATGCATTTGAATTATGGTGCTAGAGACAAATAGTGGATATACTATGGACTGCCAAAAAATAACAACAGATCCATCCTAGGAAAAGTGTAAACATGGTGCTCACTGGAAGCAAGGATGGCTAGACTGCATCGGATGTATTTTGGACATGTTGTCAGGAGGGACCATTTCCTGGAGAAAGACATCATGTCTTGGAAAGCAGCACATTAACAACAAAAAAAAGGAAGGCCCTCAATTAGATGGATTTACACAGTATCTGCAACAATGGGCTTAAACATAAAAAAGATCACATGCCTGGAGAAGAATTGGGGAGTGTTTCGTTCTTTTGTATATATGGGCCCTATGAGTCAGACCCAACTCAAAGGCACCTAACAACAACAACAAGCTAATATGCAGGCACACAAAGGCACAATTAAAACTAGGAAAAAAGGGCCAGGCAGTGTCGTATGCCTATAATCCTACCAAGTCAGAAGGGAGAAGTAGAAGGATCCTGAGTTCAAGGCCAGAGGTAGCCTGTGTAACTTTGCAAGACCCTGTCTCAAGATAAAAATACAAAGGTTCGAGGTGAAGCCCAGGAGGAGGACACTTGCCAATTTATGAGGGAGGCCCTGGGTTCAACCCCAGTACCACCCAAAAAGGAAATTTTAAAAACTAGGAAATGATGTAATCAAACTGTAGAAAGCTGTAGTTTTGTTTTCTGACTCTCATATTCTTCTGGCTTTTTTGGATTTTTTGAGTGCTTCTTTTTCCCTTCTAGCTCTAACACTCTTAACAGGACATTAGTTTAGAAACTAAGAGTTTACTACACTATGTAAGTATTTCCACAGGAATTTTTCTGTTATCTGTGTATTCAAGCCAAAGAATAACTGGAACTTTATACAATAAAGCCAATGTGAGATTGTAAATCCAATATGAGCAAATAGTGGAAGCACCTATTTTACTACGTGGATTTAAGAAAAGTTGTATGCTCCTCCCACGTCCAAAACAGATCTTCATTTTCTCTGATACTGCCTGAAACCACATTTATGATACAGTGTTCTGTGGGCATTCTGGATTTTCCTTCACACATTAACAAATATTTGCATTAAGTTGCAAATATGTCTAGACACAGGAAACTTACAAAGCTGGAGGGGGCCAGAACTAGGAAAAGAGATGCTAATAAAGGTCAGAAAGTACCAAACAAAAATTTGCTTTCTTTACCATTTTACCAACATCTGACCCTAACACATATAGGAAGACACAACGTTTGTGATGCCCCTAACTGACAAGAAAATTTAGTATCCTAATAGCCAGTATTCTAAACTGGCATAAAGTTTTAATTTGTTTACTTAATAACTTTCTTGTACACTTTACTAAATTACATTCATTTCTAACTACATTAAGGTATTATACACATTCAACTCCATATAGAAAATAGGAGAAAGAACTAGAGGTAAAACAGAGGAGTTCGTGAAAAAAAAAGTTAAAGTTCCAGATACTAAAATGCAGGGTGCTACAAAACCTGATTAGTGCACAATAAAGCTGGCTTATGGAGACTGTGGGGCTGGCACCCAGGGAGCAAGTCACTTGGAATGAATGGAGTCTTTAGTATTTGGTACTAATTGAAGTACATTTACGAATCTGGCACTTCAATTGGTTAGTTCCCACTAACTGAACACAAGGCTAAACATTATATTCAGAGACCAAACTAAAATGTTTAACAGCCTTATAAACCATGCCTCTATACTGAATTCTTTATCTTAAGTCAAAGGGAACCTGATTACTTTGTTATAGTTTTAACAAAGTAAACAGGAGTTAGAAAGTTCAATCAATGTAGCTTTCTACTGTGCTGGGGCTGTTAATAAATACATTGTAAAAGAGTTTGGCCTTATTATATCTACATTTCTATGTATGTTCTTGAAAAGGATGTAATAGGTTTTAATTCTTAACCATACCTCCTAATTCCTCAATTTCTCACCATTTCCTGTACTAGTTTGCCTCTGCTATAGACTTTTATTTCCATCATAAATTACTCTAATAAGAATTTGGAATCCAAACATAAATTTTATAAATACATACAGGACATATGCATACTTTGTAATTAAAACCAGCCGTCTTTAAATGTAATGTTTCCTTCTAGCACTTCTAAATATGCACAGCCTTGGCCAGGTACTACAGTCAAAGCAACTCAGAAGACTGAGGCAGAAAGATCACAAGTTTGAAAACAGAACTAGACTGGGTAATTTAGGGAGACCCTGTCTTGAGATTAAAAAAGAAAAATAACCAGAGTGAAGCCCAGTAGTAGAGAACTTGCAAAGTATGTGCAAAGCCTGAGGTTCACCTCCCCAGTACCAAAATAAAACGAAATAAAATGAAATAAAATAAAATAAATATGCATAGCCTTTGCTTCATGTGGATTTTATTTTGTTAGCAATTGTTAATACCAAAAATGAAAAGTGTTTTTAAAAATATATCACATTCTAAAGATACAATCAGTGGAACCCTATTGCGCACGCTCACACACCCACACAGAGGGTGCCAAAATATCTTGGGATGAAAACTTTCCATTTTGCTGTTTTAAGAATCTGATGTGTGCTTGCTCTGACATGATAGTAGAAATGTACTCTGGAACATCATACTACACATTGCTACCATAACTCAATTCAACTTTGAAAACTAATAGATAACATCTCTTAAAATGTGTATACATTTTTGACAGCTATGGTATATATAGTTTATGTACACTATATGTAAAAAAGCAAAACAAAACAAAATCCGTAGTTCTTCTATATCTATGCATTTTAGCAAAGACTAAATTTCCTTTAAAAAAAAGCAGAACATAGTATATTAAATTTTTCACTATGAATTTAAATAATGTAATTGTTTTAACTTCAGTCATTTTAAACTATCAATTTTAATGAAATGGATGAATAACATTAATAGCTGTAGCTGTTAAATAAAAGATCATAAAATATTTAATA